>JAQOOD010000008.1:5651042-5877326 GCA_029633175.1 Citrus glauca
AGAAACTACTTATGTAGTTTAATATTCTTTCAAAGGACAAAGCACACACAAAGCAGCGAATGAAAAGGCAGCTTGCGTACAGACACAGCTGCTAGTGATATGCCTAGCAATCGAAGTAGCAGAAGCAATCAAATCCAGGGAAATCGAAGTGGCAGGCACCATGCTTTGCATCCTCCCATTCCTTGCACTGCTTGTTACAGTTTGGTGAGCTGCCACAGAATCCTGACCATGTCTTGCTTCGCTTCTGGCACAGTTTTGCTTCCACCATTGCCATTTCTGTAAAAACATGTACGAATTAATTCGTCAGTCATCAGTCAAATGTTACGATTAATATTGCCTAATGATCAATTTCAATTAAACATATTGCCTATTTTTATCAACTTATTAGTTCCTGCTTTAAATAAGTAAACTTTTATATCTTAGTTAACCCAATTTGATGTGATTTTTCTCCTAATTTTGACTCAATATGTGTTTGGAATTGAAGTGTTGTAATTTTCATTTTACAGTTATATGTGTGGATGCGTGATAAGCATTAAGTACCAATGTTTAGTAAACGGTAGCCGTTGTGAATTTAAGATTAAACTTAAAGCACATACTTTTAAAGATACCTTTAGTTGATCATGGTTTATTTGGAAAACAAACTATGTTACATTAAGACACTCACCAGAGGAAGCCAGGAGGATAAAGAAGGCAAAAAGGAGAGCCAAGGTTGTGGTAAAGCTAAGCAAAATGCTTGCACCGACTGCTATAAAATATTAATTGCCATTATCATAATGTTGTCCAAAGGAATTTATGGATCCTTTTTTTTTTCTTTCTTAAGTTTTATCTGATGTTAATTAGATAAGCTTGATGAGATCAAGATCAATATAGTGTATGTGATCGATGTGAATTAACTCCAGTAGGGAAAAGGCATATAGAAAATATGTTGACTCTAATCACCTGTACTAAACAAAATGAATAATGATAAGATGAAGGAATGTAATGCACGATTGAGTTTGTATAAAAAAAATTAATAAATAAATAAAGGCATCAACACAAGAAATTTTCTATATATATATATATCGATATCTTTTTTTTTCACACTATAAATAAGTTTATAAGCTAAGAATTCCTTTTGTTTCAAATTCAAGTTAGTCAACACTTCATCTCCTGCAAATCGGCGCTTGCAGCTGTTGTTAATATGATCGATAACTCGACAAGGGATATGATCCATAGCACGCATTACATTTTTTAATCAAATTACACCCACCCACTTACTACGCCAAGTGGTGATAGTGGCCCATTAATTTGTACAGCCATATTAATAAACTCTTGAATCTTCCTTGAATTTTTTAGAAACATAACAGAAAATAATGGCAAAACTCTCCATAATTTTCCACCTTCCTCGCTCCCCTCCCCTCTACATTCCCTCCTCATACTTCTTACAAGCACACATGCAAGTATCATAAGAAACAAAAAATATGTCTAAGTTCTAAGTTCAAACATATAAAAAAGTGTCAACTTACCGCAGTGTATAAAAGCTTTATAAATTAACTTTATACTTTCAGTTTTACTTTTAAAATTATTATGATTCTACTTCACAGATCCATTATTAACAATAAAACATGAATTGGCACTGACTCAATCACTTTGATAAATCACTTCCCTCACACTCATATGGTAGGGGTTCAAGTCTTCCAATTTGCAACAAATCTTACATGTCCTAGGTTCAGATTTCATCTAAAATTATTTTAGAAAAATTTTGGTTGTAAATATAAGTAGATTGTATTGGTAGGTAGAGTAAATATGACATAAATAATGAGAATAATGGTATCATAAGGAATGATGGAATAAAGAATGAAATAAGTGATATGGTAAGTTATAAAAAGTTAATCATACAGTTCCATTTATTGTTATTTATCTGAAATTATTGATAGGGTGAAGCTATTGACACCCCTTCATTATCCTTATAAAATTCCACTTCAAATAAAACTATAGTTAAGGATAAATAAGTATTAAACACATATAGATTTTTCTTGTAACAAAATACTTACGTTCATAATTAATCCTTTTTTTTAATTCTCTACTTGTTATTTTTTTATCTAACTGAAATAAATCATATAAATTTAGAATAATCTATGTTTCTTTTCCTATTTGTTATTGATTAAATATTTTTTTATTTAAGATTACTTTCAAACTACAATATAAAATATGTGTTATTTAAACTAATGATATCCTTATTAGGATTTGATATTATTCACCAGATAAAACACCTTCAAATCATTCCTACTAGAATCCGAGTTAAATCCATGTTTAAACTATTCAACAATGTCCTAAAGTTCTATGGTTTGTCTGAAACCTCCCAGCCTACATGAATCTCTCATCTCTGTGATTCATGCAGTTTGTCGTTATTCACTTTTTCAAAGTTCGTTTGTAATAATTAAAAGCATGAGTCATGTTTGTCATGCTTTAGTTTGTCTTTAGTAAAACACTTCTAACATGAAGAGTGATTAAGACAATATTAATAACAACATCTTGGTAATATGTGAACCTAGTGTCCAGCATAGCAATTTTGGGCGTAACTGGTAATCCTTTCCTTCCATGTAAGGTTAGGATTTCAATTTACAAAAAGAATAAAAAAATAATTCAACGTTACTTTAAATTTTAATAATAAAAAATTAAATGAAAAATTAAAAGAGTATATTTTAAAAAAGATATTTTAAAAAATAAAATAAATATAACTGAAAATAGGAGTTTTGTGAGGAGATTTGAGGGGTGACAATGCTCCAACTCTCATTGATATGATAACCTCTAAAATCATTTACACACTAAAGTCAAGTGTTATAATACATAAAAAGTCATTTAAATGAAATTAATCAATGAATAAGCCCATCAACCATATCTACACCATTAATTTGGTCGCATTCAGCAGCAATTGACTTTAGAAATTCTAAGTGGACAGCTAAGACAATTAAACAGCATGCATGTGATTATCACATTTTCCGACGATTAATCTCCATGATTACATCGTAATCTACGCCTAAATATCGTACTCAAATATTGCTTCAGGCATATTTAATTTATTGACAAAGCTTATAGTACTTTTAATAGACAACATTATCGATTTCCTAATCTTCAAGATTAAATGTGAACTCTCTTTTACGTACATATGTGAACGAACATAAAGACAGCACAAGATTGGGACAGTACTACAAATCAAAAAAAAAAAAAAAACTGGGAGCTGATCGCTGGAAGTTGGGAGTTGGACTCCATAATTTCATATATAATGTTGAATCATTAGTGGTGGTGGGCACAGATTGCAGTGGGGACGAATTTTATTTACTTGAGGAACTTTTCGTTTCATTTTTTTATATCTTAATTTTTAAGCAAATCTACTTATTTAATGTGATTTGCTGAACCTGGCTAACTCATTTGATGACAGAATAATTGGAAATACTATTCCATGGCCGATGTGTATATATTATAAATTTTCTACACGTACTTGTTATATTTATATATGGATTCTAAAACCTTAATTTTACCAATTTTTGCAGTAATTGTGGGATAACACAATGGTATTGTGAGACTGGTACCTAAAAGTATTTGAAATATAATATATGCAAAAAAATAAGAGTGTATGATATAATAATTTTAGAATACATATGAAGTACCATGTCATTCATATAATAAGCAATAATATCATGATATATATATATTTATTTTAAATTATTATTATATAAGTGATAATTATATTAAATTTAATTATACATATTATGCATGTATTAATTAGTTGTAATACATATAAAATATTCTAAAATTTCTTGCGATGCTGCTCAGAGCACTTAAAACTACAATTACTCCGACACACGCGCGCGCACATGTAATCTGATCGAATTATTTTGCAAAGATATTGGAAAAATAAGTCAATGAAGTCAGGCGACACAACGCAATAAATTATGCTCACGTAGTCACACGTACGAATTTTATTCATTTCACCTTTGAATTCATCCTCCCCTTTTTCTCTAATTTCAGGGACCCGATTTAATTTTTTATTGATCATATCCATGTATAAATAGGGGCCGTGGCCTAGTACCATTTTGATCATCAAAACAAATTAAATAAGCAAGTGCAGAAATGGCCAAGTTTACTACAACTTTCGCTCTTCTTTTTGCATTCTTCATTCTCTTTGCTGCCTTTGGTAAGTAACTTAACTAATGCAAGTATGCTGCAGATTGGACAAAATTGATTCATGTATATGTTTCATATGCATGCATATCAAGCTTTTATAACAATTTTTTTCAACTTAAGATAAATAAGCAAGTGCAGAAATGATTAATTTCTTTTTTTTGGTGGGGGGGGGAGTGCTTATTTGAAACAAAACTTAATTTTATTTATAAAAATTACCTGAAGCACTATCATTTGACCAACAAGAATCGCATAACAAGCTAGTAAATATTTCTTACATGTTTCTCTTTTTTGGAAACATTAAAAGAAAATATAATTTGTAAATATGAGATTATTGAAAAGAATTTTTTTTATTCATTTTAAAATCCTACATTTGTTATTGTCTATGGGACAATTCTGACTAATGAGAAAAAATATGAATAAGGAATATGCAACAAATCTATTTTCACTTCATGCGAGTGCAGTAATAATCTTGTTATGAATTAAATCCTGTACCTACTTAATTCGGAGAGAGTTTTGGGTGGTGATAACAACGTTACATGGTATACATATACACACGCAGTGGAGAACCAAGATTTTGTATCTCAGTTAATCATTGGTGCTTGGCATATTAATTTTGTACCAATAATTAATAAAGTCAATCGTCACTTAACACATGATGATAAATTATTTGTGTAGGATCGAATTTTTTTCCCCTCCCATTATATCCTAGATATAATTTAGTTGTTGGTCTGGCCCCGATGAAGTTTCATTGTACCATTGTTGATGTATCTCTATGTACCCACACCCAACAGTATGAAAGTTTAGGATTATTGTAGCAGTGATGTTATGTTATCACTTGATATGCAAACTAGATATATATTGAAGTAAGTTCGAGATTAATAGAAATATAGAAGCGGATTTGGGTTTGCGCAAGGTAGCCCCTGACTTTTTGAAAATATTTCAAAAGTAATGCAACCTATAGCAAAGGCTTTCAAGGCAACCCTAACTTATCTTTGAAATTTTAAAAGTTAAAAAAACCAAAAAAAAAAAAAAACAATGAAGGTAACCCCCGGCTTACTTTTTGAAAATTTTTAGAAAGTAACGTAAACGAAAAAGATTTGAAAATAATTATAAAATTATAAAATTTAGCTATTTTCAAATTTTACATTGTTACCTCATTACTCTGTAAATATTTTATTTTGGCCTCACAACCTTGTTTGCCACATCGGCTGAAAATACTTATTAGGCTAAGAACAAACCTCGGACAACTATCAAGAGCTATCTTTTGAATCTGGATTAGAACCACCATCAAGAGTTGATTTATCTGTCTTTGTTGGCACTGGTATATTTGTTGTTTACATATTCCCAACGTGGGAGATGGTTACCGAATAGCCAACCAAATTGTGCACGTATAGGAAGTTTAAAATCATTTGTTTATTTAAAAATTAATGTATTTTGTAAATTCGATACATGTACGTGTTTATCATAATAAACTTTTAAATTTAACAAACGGCGTTAATTTCAAAACATGAACATGGGAAACAACGTGAATATATATGGGCATATTTCCTTGGAATCAATTAAAAAAAAAAAAAACACGAGGACAAGAACTAATACAAAACAACAATTAAACCTTGCACTTTATCGATACATTAAAAAACTAGTAAGGTCTAAAAATTTCATCGAAACTTTCTCAAAAAGGGAAGTGATAGCTTACATTGCAAGTGTATAAATTGGGGCTAGGGTCACTTACCATTTTCAGCAAGTGCAACAAATAAAAATTAAAATGGCTAAATCTGTTTCTGGCTTTACAATGACTTTTGCTCTTCTTTTTGCATTCTTCATCATCTTCGCTTCGTTCGGTGATGTGTACTTTATGATGATAAGTTTGTGCAAGCACGCATGCATTATAAGATTTAATTAACTAGAAATTAATAATTTTGTGTAAGTGTTGTGTATTACAGAAATGGCAAAGCCGGCAGAGGCTGCACTATGCGAGCGGCGTAGTAAGACTTGGACTGGCCCGTGCTTCGTAACGGAAGACTGTGATAAACAGTGCCGAGAACGCGAGGTTGCAAGTAGCGGTGCTTGCCACACAGATGGTCTTGGTTTTGCCTGCTTCTGCTTCTTCAATTGCCAGCTATAGTTACTCAACTTGAAGAAGCTGCATGCATGCCTTTTGCTGCTTTTCTTGTGTTTATTCCTCTTGTGTTTGGAAATAACAAGCTACTGTTGTGTTGGTCAGCTATGTAGCTGCAGCTGTTTCACGAAATAATATTTAAAATAATAATTAACCTTACTGTTGGTTATATGTGGCTATTTTCATGAAAATAATCAATGTTTATAGTGCTTTTTTTTTATTATGAATGTATACCTTGAACTATGACCGAATATTGTTCGGTTTAATGTTTCACTTTATTTGTTCCTACTGTTACAATTTTATATGTGAGTTTAAGATTGTTGCATCTTCATTTGGTCATTCAACCTAATTACAGGTAGGATTACAATTTATAATAGCGTATCCGCGTATGAGTTCGAGCCACATAATGATATCCACCATTTATTCTCCATTAACTTTTTTTTTCCAATTAATACTTTTATCCATCCAATAACTATACGAGTAATATCAAATCTGCAAATTAGATACTCCTTAATCAATGTAATGAATTTTGCAGGTAATCACCTCCAGGATCTAGCCAACTACTTTTTAAGAAGTCTTATTTAATTGATGTTAAATATTAAAAAAGTATTTTAATTTTTACCCACATCTCTACCTTTTAAAAAACATTGTTGCTAATCCAGTCATGTCCCCGCTCCATGCTCCTACTAGTATTTTTTCTTCGAACTACTAATTTAAATATCTAATATTCATTGGAAGACTTTTTTACCCATCTGAATTGTTATCTTTGAAATCGTACTTTGTTGCTATTGTTCAGAAATAAAAGAATAATACTTGAGTACGCGGAATTAATTATTTGAACTCATAAAATTACTCATTATACTCATTTTTTATTTAAGTTTTTAAATTTTTATTACTAGAATGTCGATAGCCTAAATTTCTATTATAGATAGGACAATACTGGCAGATAAAAGATGGGAGAGAATTAAGAGTAGATAGAGGGTTGAAAAAGAAATAATGAGAGAAATCTTTAATAAGAGTATTTTAATAAACATGTTTTTTGAGTATTTTAATATGTTCAAATAATCAAACCGTATTTGATTAAAAAAAAAACTACTATCCATAGTCAAAGAAGAAAAGTCCAATACCTTTAAACCCATAAAAAATTAATTTCAAACAATATTTTTGTCCTCTATCAACATGCGTGCCATATACGCCGATGAACTTTTCATCGCGATTCTTATCTTATTAACATCCGATGAGCATAAAAAATCATAAATATTCTATTTGATTAGGCATCAACATTGTCGTAATCACTAATCAGTTGCTATATTTTATTTATCTATGTTAATAATCACCTAATAAAACAAGGCTTTTTTAGACGAGAGTTCTTACCTTACACGTACAAGAATTTGAAGGTCATAGTTCACAAATTTCCCCCACAACATAATAGATCAAATAAGTTGTCGAGGATACATCCCTTTAATAAGATTAGGATGACTATGTTGTGCGTTGTTTAGCTGATTCAGGGTATCCATCATACTCATACAGAGTTGTTTCATATTATTTCTAATCTCTAACACTTATCTGTATCAAAGTAAGATTTTTGAATCTGTTATGTCCTGAGAATTTGTAATCAAGAAATGCTTTGGCTCATTTTCATTTTTATTGTCATGCTTTTTATGTATGTTTGGAGGAATTTTTTCCTCAATTTTCTTGTTATCTTTAAGATTTTTTGTCAGAAATAAATAAGAACTTCATAAAAAAGGGATCACTTTATGATCCTAAATATTAATTCTTCTTTATTAAGACTAATATGAGCCAAAATCATTTTCATCATTGAATGTAAAAATAGTACGTATCATCGACATTATAGTATTAAAAGTATGGAAGAAATCCCCTATTTAGTATGATTGTTTAAGTTCTTTCTATCTTCTCAATATTCTGGTATAAATTGACCTTGAGCTAAATTGAATGATAACAAGAATGAATTTATCTTTTCTATATCATCTGTAAAAGTTTACATGAAACTGATAAAGTAAGACTATGAATAAAACGTTTAATTTTCTGTTTATAAGCAATAGAAAATGATACTTGCCTCATCATTTTGCTACATAGATGAAGTGCTGTTTGTCGTAAATCGGATTGATAAGAACAATTAAACATACAATATATAGAATATACAAAATTCGATAGGGTTTAACATGGTTATTGGGAAGAATGGGTCATTGAAGTTGGGCATTAGAAATGATATTTAAATTTCAAGATTTCAATTAAGACTACTTCAGAGTGCATATGAAATAATTAAATTTAGCACTTGGCAGGACAGTATTTCAATTCACAATTATTTGAATAAACTGTAAAATCTTTTGTCAATGACACGGTTAGGGAAGAGTGGGTTGAAGTTGGAATTGGATATTTTTATTTAAATTTGAAGATTTCAACTAAGACTACTTCAGAGTGCATATGAATATAGCAATCGGGAGGACGTCATCCCAATTCACAATTATTTGAATAACCTGTAAAATCTTTTGTCAATAATTCGACTGTGAATCCATTTTTTAGTGTCTAATTCTAATTTCCCGGGTTAATTAATTTATTGTTTCTTTGTCTCTCGCGGATCTTGACTAGACACGAAGAGACAGCTTATATCCAAGTATAAATAGGGGTTGGAGCCTTCAGCAATTTCATCAAATTAAAAGCAAAGCAAGTGCAAAAATGGCTAAGTCAGTTGCTAGCATTACCACAGCGGTTGCTCTTATTTTTGCGTTCTTCATACTCTTTGCTTCCTTCGGTGAGTGACTTGATGTTAACCAGTACTTAATAGTTTTTCATCAATCAAAATTTGATATTAAGTTTTGCCTATTATGTTAAGTTGTGCATTTAAAAAAGGATATGAGCCCAACTCGTACTCAAAAGTTAGTTTATAGTTGAAGTTTTCTAAAATAACTGCTCTTAAGCGATGTGGGTATACTTGTGCACTAAATACCATTTAAAAGCCCACACGTGCCTAACTGATATTAGCTAACAGGGTACATTAAATATGCTGTGTATATGTTACAGAAATGCCAGTGGCAGAAGCAAAACAATGTTCGAAACGCGCCCAGAAATGGACTGGTCCCTGTATCAAGACAGGAAGCTGTAGGAATCATTGCCGCACGAGGGAGGGTGCAGTTGACGGGGCTTGCCACTACGACTTCCCCGGATTTGCATGCTTCTGCTACTACAACTGCTAATTAAATCACTTACAACATATGAATAAAGCTGCTTTTGCTGCTACATATGTACTGTGTGGATGTGTGTTTGTTTCACTTGTCTTGTGTTTTGAAAAACGACGAGTTACCGTTAGCCAACGATAGCTAATTGTGGCTGCCATATAATTAAATAATTATCAGGTGTTCTTCTTTGGGTTGTTATTGTATTGCGATATATTGTGATTGTAATTATGTAAGATAATATATATATATATAAAAGCGTTATATGTTAAATGTTAAGAGTAAGTTTTTTGCTTTTTGGCATTTTTATTTTGGTTTAATGTCTTTTCTAAGGGGTAAAAACTCATTTAATCTCTATATTTTAATATTAATACCTACCTAGTTCCTGTAATTCTAAAAATATATTAAAATATTATTACTGTTAAGCTATTGACACTTCTGCTATTATTTTTTGTTTCTTTAATTTTGGTTTACTTTTATAATATTACCCTTTTATAATAATATTTTTGACATCTGTTAAAAAATTAAATTATCAACTTAATCTAAAAATAAAATATATATTAATTTTTTGTAGAGGCTCACGTATGTCAAAAAATTTAATATTGGAAAAAAATTAAATTAGCATTTTTTAGACATTAATAAAAAAAATCAATATATTATCTCCTTAGTAGGGTGTTTCACAAAAATTAATACATGTTCTTCAAATTTCTATTTTATTTTTTTGAAATTAAATTGATAATTTAATTTTTTCATTAATGTTTAAAAAAATAAACATTATCATAGGCTCCGTTTGGTATAATTTTTCAAGTCAATCTTATTTAAGTAGAGCTTTTACTCAAAAAAAATTTAGTTGTTTGGTTGTTAATAAGAGTTTTTATTACAAATTTATGAAATTATTTTAATAGGTAAATTTTTTAAAGTTATGTTATAAAAATAATAAAATAAAATTGTCGAATAAGAAGATGATATTTTAGATATTTTAACATTAAAAAAAAAGTTTTCAACTTATATTCCTAAAAGTCTAAAATTTGAGTTTTTTGTGAATAGAGACAAAATAACTTGTTTAACCTTTAAAAATTCTATTAAAAAAACAACCAAACAATAATAAAAATTATTCTACGAACTTATGGGATTAAATAAACATTTATAAACATTAAATAAATCATACCAAACATACATTTAAGAGGGTAATATTATAAAAGTAAGCCAAAAGAACAAAAAAATAATGGTAATAATGTTTTGAGTTTTTTTTAAAAAACACAGAGACTAAACGTAAATTAACCTCAAAATATAAGAAATAAATGATCTTTTACGCTTTTCTAAGGAGTAAAGCTCACTAATTGTCCATGTTAAATAAGGAGTTTGACACTTTCGTCTTATAGGTTTTGGGTTTTATCATTTATAAGGGTGAAGCTAAAAAATTAACTCGGTTTAAACTAACGTAATATTTTGTTGAAAGAATATTTTTAAGGACTAATATGAATGTTGTTTATTTTATTAAAAATTTTGTTAAGGGCTGATATAAAAAAATTATTTATTTAGTAATTATAAAAAATATCATAAAAGTTATTAGGGCTAAATGAAATCTTTTAGGGGCTACCCTTCTCTGCCCTTCCCATATGACCACTCACCTTTTTACAATAGCTTTCATAATATCTCATTACGCTTTAACGTTGAACCTTTATAAAAAATAATTTTATTTTTGATAAGAGGAGTATTATTTCTGTAAAAATTTTGACACTAATGATGCAATTAACAAAGTATAATTATAAAAAATTATAGAGTTGAACTGTAAGCTTAAAAAAACTATTAGGGGAAATTGTGATTCTCCTATTAAATATTGAACTACAATTGTGAGTTTGTATGACATGAGGTTGACATTTGCAAATTATGTATGTGTGCAATATGTTCGTGGGAATAACATAAAATTGTGATAGGCAGTGCCAAGAACGTGAGGGTGCAAGTGGCGGTGCTTGCCACAGAGATAGTCTTGGCTGCTTCTGCGCATAATGAATTAGGTAGACCCACAGTGCTCAACATAGCTCTTATTATTTTTGTAAGAGCTCTGTTCATCCGCTTTGTCATTCCATTTTGTTGAGGAGTGTATGCCACCATGAACTACCTCTAAATACCTTCTTACTTACAGAAAGCAAAAAAACTCGTCGTCTATATATTATCCACCATTATCTGTCCTCAAGCACTTTATCATCTTACTCGATTCAAGGTCTACCTGTGTTTTGTACTTTTTAACACTGGAAACACATCTAACTTTTTCTTAATTGGATACGCCTAATATCTCCTAGAATAATTATCAATAAAAGTCACTAAGTGCTTTGCACCTCTATAGACATATCCGGTGATTCTGAAACATCAGAATAAACCCAAGTCTAGAATGCATTTACTTTTGCCGTTAGATCTGCTGAATTTCAATTTATGCTGCTTGCTTGTAACACAATGCTCGCAAAATGATAAGTTAACCGATTTGAGCCTTGAAAGTAATTTTTGCTCAGAGAGAATCTTCAAACCTTGTTCTGACAAGTGACTGAGTTTAAAGTGCACATCATCATTGATTCTTCTTCATTTGACGCGACACATGCATTAGCTTCCTAGAGTGTTTTTCCTTTAAGCATAAACAAATTAGCACCAATCTTTTATACATTCATCAAGACAAGCGCGCATCTAGAAATCTTCATGATCTCATTTTCTACATGAATTTTGCACCAATGACTATCTATTCTCCTACAGACAATAGATTTTTCTTCAGGCCGTTGACATGTCGTACCTTCTCAACTGTGTGAATTGTACCATCAAATATTTTTATTTTGATAGTACCAATGCCGGTGATCTCCAAGGCATGATCATCTCCAATATATACACATCCTCCTGAGATAGGTTTATACGTGTGGAATCATTCTCTCCGAGAGGTCATGTGCCAGGTAGCTCGTGAGTTTATGAGCCAGATTTCAGATACCTATTTTCTGCCTTCTGAAACAGTTGTTGCCTCGCTGTAGAGAATTTCATCATTATCAGAGGAACTTGCTACACACCCCTGAGCATTTGATAACCCGAGTTCTTTGTCCTCTATTTTCTTCTGGTTGTTCCAAGTCTCTTTCTTGATGTGCCCTTTTTTGCCACAATTGTAGCATTTAATATTCTTCTTACCTCTGAATTTTCATATACCATGATTGTGACTCCCACTAAGACCACATTTCGTTGATCTCCCTCTCGTCACCAATAATGTTTCTACTTATTGCGAATTTATTTTTATGTCTTCCTTACTTTTCCGTCTACTCTTCTCATTTAATACAGAGGCTACAATATCATCAAAAATTAGACTGTCTGCTGGATTGTTGCTCGTCAGGTTGATGATAAGTTAATCATACGAATCTAGTAGATTTTGAAGTAAAAGCTCTGCACTTTTATTTTCCTCTGTTTTATGAACCAATGTTGTGAGTTGTGAAAATAGAGTCTTCAAAATATTGATATGATCGATCGTCGATGTAGATTCTACCATTCGAAGAGTAAAGACTCTTATTTTTAAGAAAATCTTGTTGTGCAACGACTTAGCCTCGTACAATTTTGTGAGAGTATATCATATTTCTTTTATTATCTTTTTCTCCTTTACACTAGATAACACCCCATCTGAAAGTGACAGGTATAGATTAGCAATTGTATTGTCGTCCATTTCGTTCCACTTGTCATCATCAGTTATCTCCATAAGCTTTTCTCCAATTGCTGCAAAACAATTATTTTTCCTCAAAATTGTCCGTATATTCATTTTCCACAATGAGAAATTATTCCCATTGAACTTCTCAATTTCATACTTTGCCGTCATTTTATTAATGAATACCGCACACAAGCTAGTATACTATCTTGAATAGTTATGAATATGTGTAAAAATGCATACTAGAAAAGTTCCCAGAAAAAACTAGAGTGGTCACAACGGTCCACTTAAAACCCAAATTCCTTGACTCTTGTCACCTTTGTAACAAAACTTTCATAGACATGTACAAAACTAAATAGTTGCTCTACTTACATCACTATTTCCTACTTTACACTGTCAAAATTCTTGGATCGATCCCATCATTTCTCGTGAACAATACCGTATATATAAATACTATCGTATACGTAAATAGTACTGTATATGTAAATAATACCCTTTACGTGAACAATACTTAGGGATGTCAATGGGGTGGGTTGGGGCGGGGCCCGCTTTAGAAGCTTTCCTCGAACCCGCCCCATATCCGAAAAATTGTAATGGGGAATAGTTTGGGTATATCTCCAAAAATCCCCAAATTGAGCTGGGATTAAAGCGGGGACCCGATCCCCATTTTTTAAATAATAATTTTTAAATATTTCACTTTCATCTATTTTTTTAAAATAATAATAATAATTCTAACAACCTCCATATTAGAAATAAAATTACAAACGATCAAATTCTATATTAGAAATAAAATTACAAGTGTTCAAATTTTAACAACCTCCACATAAATAAAAACATAATAATTCTAAGCTTTCAACATAATTACAAATAATCAAATTTTATACGAAAAATCAAAATAATTTTAAATTTTCAACATAAACTTGTAGCCATCACCATTGATGTACATTATAAGATTCTTCATAAACATATAACATAAACAAACAAAAATTAAACTGAATAATTTGTTTATTAAAATAAACTGGAAAATAAACTTAAACCGTCCTACTAAGAATATAATTTGTATCACTAGCAACAAAAACTTTCCTCTGATGCAACCAAACGCCAAACAGAAAGTAATTAGAAAAATGGTGTGGAGAAAGAGAAAACACCCCTGCCTGAACTTGAAGACAAAAAGCTCCATTAAAGTGAGATCCAACAACTTTTTCCAACATAATTTCAAGTTTTCTGGCTTAGTTGTGCCACCTTATCAATTAGTATACCTGTAGCAAATAAGCATCATTTCAACTAAAAAGTAAACTTTAAAAGATGTACTACTTTACTAAACTAGGAAAGGGGTCTTCGTTTCTTCTTGAATTAGATCAATGAATTGATCAAAGTTTTGATCATCAATAAAGTCATGTAACTCAAAAGTCATTGCCATGCATCAGGGATTTCCAAATGCATCCATTGTTTTGTTAACGACCTTGGCAAAAATAATGATTGTAGATGATTATATTATCAGCGCAATATATATATGATTTATCTGATTTACCATGTGACTAGAATCTGATCCGGATTCATTTGTTTTGTATTTTAAGAACTAATAATATTAAACTGCAATTTAAAGGTTCGAAGGAAACAACAGAATACAAAACAAAAACAGAAAAACAAACTGTGACTTATAGCTAGCTTGTGTTTCAACAAGAATACAAGCACATCTTGTCCACTGACATACAACCCATATTAATTCTACCAGATCTATTCTTAAACAAATTGAAAATGAATGCAATAAAACGGTGATGTTTCAGTTGGCATTCACTGGAAGGATCTTGCTTTTCTTCATTCTTATGTCACCATTGTCATTCAAACAACTCATGATATGTGAGCGGTTACATAATAACTTCAGGGGATAATTAGAAGATAATTCATTAAATTAAAAAAAAATAATAACTACTGTCTGGGTGTGAGAAATTGCAGAAAGTAACAAATAATTTTTTAAAGTTAGTGACAAAATGGCTGCATGGGTGAAATAATAAGAGAAGCAACAACAATCAGCTGCCTGAAGGACAACATTTGTTCATGAGGTTCCTAATGACGCAACTATTGCGCAGTAAAATTAAAACAGATGGCGGAAGTTCTAGAAACCTCGGATCGACTTCATTCAAAAACGAAAATCAAGAGGAAATATTGAAGTTTAATTACCTCACTTGTAGTTTCAGAAATGACTTCGTGAAGTAGGAGAAAACGACTGAAAACAGCAAGCTCCGAACACTGTTCAGAAAATATAGCTCTGCACGAACAGCTTCTGTTTTACCACGATCTGAGATCCTTTAAGCACCCCAATTGTGATGCCTCTAATCAGTCCACACTTAGAAATGTTCTAGGAGTTCAGAGGATTTGAAATCTCGAAATTTCATTAAGAAATGAGAGAGATAATAAAGGAATATGAATGCTAGCTCATGTTGATTCCTTCCACCAAATAAAGCCACCATTATCTCTAATAATGGCACCAAACATTATCATGTGCTAGACCCACCCACTTAGCCATTATTTATTGAAATTGATCTCATCACTTCAATAAACTATTTAATTAAATAAATAAATAGCTAATATTAATTAATTTCGGAATTAATCATTTAACCCCATTTTGATCACATCAAATGGTTAAATGTGGGCTTCTCTTGTGACATGTTCTAATGCTTTCTCTTAATCCATATTGGATCCAATAAAAGCCCATAATTCTAAACCCAAAATTGGTCTAGAAGTCCATAATCATATATGAACCCGAACATGTCCAAAATGGTCATTTTACGTGCTCGACATTCCATAATGTTTAATTGAGGATTTATGAAATTTATTTTATTCCTTAAACTATTTATGGAACATCTAAATTTCTATCTTAAATCATATTTAAGATATATTTATATTTATATTCATTCTCAATGAATTATAATATAAATATTGATTTTCCTAAAATTAGGAAATCTAACTTCTCATGTTCTAGTAACTCCTTTTTCATTTCTATATTGTGTGTGACCTTTTAGGTTCTTAGTTATAAGGTAGTAGAACTATTTTAATGATAACTCTTTATTCATTAAATGATGCTAAACTCTTTAGTCATCAATTAGAACCTTTGTAATGACCTTAAGATGCATTGGTAATACGTTTTACCAATATTGATCATAAGGTTTTTACAAGTCATGAGTGACACCTAGCAGTATATCACGACTATCCAAATAACAAGAATTGTTGGATCTATAGAACCTATTCCATTGTATCTCTATGTCTTGGTCTCTTCATCATCCATGTCCAGAGAAAAGCACAGCTTATGGTTTATTATGTTAAGCAGTTGTGCTTTATCTCAAAATAAATATAAATAAACTTGGCATGATAATATAATTTGAACTCCTTCAAATATATTTTACCTTGGCCAAGGATTTCTCATGCCAATTCATATTATCTCATAGGGATATCCTTTTTGTATATTACAAAGTGATAAATTCCATATTGACCATCAACTTGTCTTCATACATAGCCAACCATGACAGCTATTGCTAGATCTCTTCCGTGATTAGGAATCAATCGATATGCATTCACATATCAGAGATGTCTATGTATAAGACATCTGTTATGCCTAAGGTCTAAAGACCACTACTAAACATAGTGTCTGTTACAATGTATAATAAACCATTAACACTCACGACCATATGGCTTACTATATTCGGTCAAGTTCAGTAAACTTGTTCTTTTAACAAGTACTTATGTGTTTGACTTGACATCTCATGTCAATGATATGAAACTCACCATCCATTTTAGTATCACATACCATAAGGAGTCATAACACATACTAGTGTTTATAGGAATTTATAATGTCCAATCATAAATCCACCACTAAGAACTATTTTATAAGTATAGTACAAAGGATAAACGTTTCATATTCTCGACATATTCGAGAATGTGATCCTTAACTATTTTACTTCTTGGACTATATTTATTATATTAATATATGAATATTGATAACTTTGCCATTGATTAAATATTAAAATGTTATTCAAATACAATCATTCCCTAAACAATCAAATCACCATTCGATTGGCCTTTAGGGCATATTACTAACACTGCCAACAATTAAGTATATGAATGAAATCTGACCTTTATTAGGCCTGAATCATGGCTGTCGGTGACTCAAATCAAGGTTGCGGCCTCTGCTTCAGTCAACTCTCCAAGGCTACAGTCAGTGCTTCAGTACTATATGACTGAGAATGAAATCAAAAGAAGATGACAAACATATAAAATGTAAAATTGGCTCAAATCAGATGCAATTTGAAACAAATAAATAAAGAAAGAAAAATAGAAAAATCAAAAACCTTGCGGCAGGAGAATCGACAGGCGCGGATAAGTGATGGTCAGTGACGGCGAACGGTGGCGGCTAACCGGCTGTTAGTGACGACGACGGCTGACAAGCTGTTAGGGTTTCTTTTGGGGAATAAAAATCGATTCGATGATAAAAAATATTAGATAATTTTTTTTGTTTTTATCTTCGGGTCGGGTTAGGGGACCTAACAAATCCCCAAACCTAACCCCGAAAACTTTTTGGGGCCTAAACCCATACCTGAAACAAATCCAAGTTTATTTTTAACTTTTTTGGGGCCCCATATCTGCCCCAAATTAATTGGGCCCCGCGGGTTTGGAGCCTCGCTGGTATTTCTGCCAACACTAACAATATCCTTGACTCTAAAAAATACAATCAATAGTTCTAATACTACTATTGAAAATTTGGTGAGTGAAGTAGGGCCACAACCAAAATAAAATTGGAAAAAAATAAAGAACACGCACAAAGAGGACACTAAAAAATTACGTGGTTCGCCTTTTAGCTTACATCTACGGGTGAAAACAGAAGGAAAATATTTTACTAGTGATATGAAGATTACATATATTGTAATATTTTTGCTCATTAACCAAAATTTCAATACACTCAATCTTTCACTTACTAGACTTATAAGAGCTTTATAATTTTAAGCCCTTAAAATCACTCAAGCTTTATGCTTTCTTTCTCACAAAATTGAATGCCCAAAAATGAAATGGGGAGCTCCCTTTTATAGGCAAAATTTACTATTAAAATATTAATATTTATTTTCTTTCCTTTTCAAAACTGAGTGCCTCCATTTTTCTTCTTCAAACTGCTTTCTTGGCGTTGCCAAACCCTTCAGTATTTGGTTGCTTTCAAATTTTATTTTTCTTCTTTTTCCTTTTTTACTGTGGAATTCCACCTCTTCTAGAAAGAATAAAGCCCACATCTTTGACAAAATCTTCGTTTTGTTTGTGAAGATAATCAGAAAGGTTTTCATTAGGGATATATTCATAAACTAACAATGGAACCTCAGTCTCCAAGCAACATCCCAAAAGCTTAACCACATTTCTATAGTTGATTTGCGAAAGAATCACAACCTTGTTAATGAATTCATCAAGCTTCCCTTTATCAACTACTTTGGATTTTTTCACTGCAACGATTCTCTCATCTGCCAGCATTCCTTTGTAAACGGTACATTGGCCTCCTTGACCAAGTACTATATTCACATTTAAATGATCAGTGGCTTTGTCTAATTCCTTTGCCGAGAATAATTTGCACCTATCAACAGTGCCTTCAGAAGAAGTTAGTTGTTGTTGCAGGAGAATACCACCATTCCTTTTGAAAAACTTTTCTTTGAGTTTGATGTCATTTCTTTTCTTTATCCGAACGCGTAGCCACCATGCACCTACTACTAGGAGAAATCCTAAAAGGCCTGGTCTAATACTTGCATCGTTTAATTTTTAAAAAAATTAGAAAATAAATATCTTTTTTTTTTTTATCATTTTGAAGTAATTACCATCAAAATCTTTGTAAAAGGATGATAGGAATCAGACGATGATCATTCTCAGCAACACCATCATGACAAATTAAAGCGATATGACTTAATTATGTGCAATGGTGGACTTATACTTTTTTTATGGATAGGGCCATAACGAAGAAACAATAAATTTGACTAAGTTACAAAATAAATCTATAAAATTGAGGAGGCCAGTGGGCTGTAATGAACAATCAATCCACAACGTTTCATAGGCTATAACAAATTTATAAAAACTGAGGCGATCGAACTAAAATTCATATAAAATAAGTAAATTTTCAATTCAATTTTTTTATTTTTCTTGGATTTTACAAGTACTTCCGTCCCTGCAATATGGCAAGAATTAGGTCAATATATCATCTTGTATGGAAGGTCAATTTCAAAAAAGTAATATCAGTCATCCCTAAACTTAGCTATGTTTTAGATATACCCACTTTTACATTCATTACCGTGGATTGAGTTATCAGAAAATTAAGCTCCGAAGTCCCAAGCAAACGTTAAACCTTGTTCTTTTGTACAAGTGAAGTAACCAAAGATGTGATTTTATTATTTGAGTATCAGAAAGTATTTAATAAGAATTTATATATCCCTGAAATCGTAATTATGTGTTCTAGTTTTTTGTGATGGTTGCAACGATGAACTCTATCGAAATTTTCACACACCATATGTGACTTGCACTATCGCTTCTAGCTTTACACTCATCGATATTTGTCATCAACAAGGAATCGAGTAACTAAATATAGAGTTAACAAGCAATTGCCATTTACTGAAAAAGCCAAAAATGGGTCATGATTATAGCAAAATTAAGCTTGGCTTTGAACATCAATAATTTTTAGACTTAAAAATATCTATTTTTCTTAGAGAAGTCAAAGTATATAGGAAGTACAATTCTAGGGGATTGGTTTTATTTGGTAGGAATTAATTAATTGAATTTAATAGGAATTTCCCTTCTTTGTGAAAAGAAAATTATGAAGTCATTTAAATATTCTCTCATTCAGATAAAATCAGCTAGACGTGTAATTAATCAAGTGGTGATTTTTTTTTAATTTCAAATAAACTAATTACATATTTGATCATATCAACATGATGAACGGCTGACCAATATCGATAAAAGATTTAATTAGATGAAAAGAATTAACAAATGTTCAAATATAAGATGGATTATCTGAACTTCTCATAAGCAAAAATTCACGTGGTGTTTAATGGTTAATAAATTTAAAATACAAATAATTTAAATCTTATCCATACACTATTATTACATTAACACAAGAGATAAAATCTTTAAAAGTTCAAGAGTACTCAAATCAGAAGAGAGTCCTAATCCATATAAGATGAGAGAGGAAAGATGATTAAGTAGGTTATTTATTTATTTATTTTTAAGATAGGGGTGCTTAGAGCCTAAATATAATTCTTAATCTTTTATATTTTTCAAGAGTTAACCTAAGATGACTAGCTGAGATGATTGGTGTAGATTAAGTTTTAAATAATATTTCATAGTTCAATTGCAAACTTATACTTTTTCAGGAACTAAACAACGCTGGCTATACCACTTAATAAATCGGTTCATAAATAAGTTAAAATTCAGATTTCAAAACAACAAAAAAATCATCCCTTATTTGAAAAAAAATAGTAATAATTGAATAAACAAATAAACAAGGCTGGCTATACCACTTAATAAATCGGTTCATAAATAAGTTAAAATTCAGATTTCAAAACAACAAAAAAATCATCCCTTATTTGAAAAAAAATAGTAATAATTGAATAAACAAATAAGAATGTAGTTTTTAAGAACATGAATATTTAGCTAAGAAGTTTACCCTGACATCCTCGGAGAAAATAAGAATTTCCTTTTTAGCCTTGATAACAATGACATTGTGAAAGACTGCTGACTTTATTAGTATCACAATGAGAAGTGAATCGATATAATGGAGATTTAGAACTGCCAACTTGCTAAAAGATGAATAGCGTATCCCCACTCCAAAACAAGAGGAACATGCTTCCAATTTTGAACATCTTTGGGCTCTTAAATTTGCTAGGAAACCACTTAATTTCTACCAAAAACGCATACTGCATATCTCCTGTTGGCTGCTGCCGCGTGTTTCATTAGGCCCCGTTAAAATATTTAGAAAAATATTAAAACTTTTTGAGAGTCATTGGAACTTTGGTCTGGCAACAGCTTATGCCACTGCAAATATCTTGATCACCATATGTGCTCTTATGTCTTTGGTTACTGATTTTTGTGTCAGTGATTTGTGTTATTATAATATTACTAAAATAATGATATTATAGTGTTAGTATTTAGTGATATTATTTATATATTAGTAATTCATGTCATTATAATGTCACTCAAATAATGGCATCATGGTATTAATATTTAATAATACTATTTACATGTCAGTAATTCATGTGATTATAATTTTAGGAGCACACTAACTCAATATGTTATTTTAAATAATTGGTGTCAATATTTAGTGATGTTTTATTTCTTTTGGTTAATAGTATATTTTTATTTTAATTATATTTTCCTATTTGTTTTACAATTAAAAGGAAACTCAAAATATATTAAATATACCAAATCTCCCAACAGCAATTCACATAATAAACTTCCCAAAAATATCACTTAAATTATCATAATCAAGCTACACCAATGTTTGGGGGGAAAAATAAGTGCCAAATTAAGTTTTCAACAATTTTTAAACAAAGAGTATTGAATTAAGTTTCAACAAACATTAACCAACAAGAATAGGTACAAGAATGTCATGGAATATCCATACATGGCTTCATTTTTTTTCCCCACCTACAAGTACATTAAATCAGTTAGGACATAAAAAATAAGTCTTTGATTTTTGGAAGCAAAAATAATGATAAACTACTTATATATTACCTCACTATTATAGACTGTAACAACTTGACAACATATGTAACTCATTGACAACAGAGTTGCGAGAGCCCTTTCCTTGAACTTTAATTTCAAAACAACAAGTTATTCACTAGAAAACAAAAATTGTAAACTACTTAACTATCAAAACAAAAATTAACTCATATAATTGTTTTGGATATACCCTATATATATATACACACACACACACAATACATTGTCTATATACCAAATACTAATTCGTGCCGCTATGGCTATTCACATAATCTCTCCAACAATGTGCAATATACCCATTATTATAAGTACCTTTTCTTATAGAATATAAAATACAGACAATATATGATAACAATATAACAATAAAAAAGCACACATTAGGTCTAAGGTTCGAGGTTCTTTTGAGGTGATTTATGTCACAATGCATTAAAACAATATGATACAATATTCTAAAAGTTATTTTCGATACTTACATTATTTTTAAGAATGTTCACATTTGTAACGATATCTTCAATATATTTCCTGATGTAGTAACGAAATTCAAAATTGTTAGGCTGTCTCGGACACTACAAAATAAAAATTACATATTTTTTTATTCTAAAATAAGCAATGATTATTTAAGTATGTCTCATTTTTAATCAGCTCCTACTTTTGCACCTTGATATTCAATATGCAATATGCTTTAGCAATCATAACTGCCCTTGACTGGTACGAACCCTTAACAAATTTCTTATGACACTAATACATCGTGTTTTGGAACACTTAACACTTCTGGGTATTATACAAATCTTAAACACGAATTATGAAAATAATATTGCGAAGTAATAGCAATATTGAATCAATATGCAACAAATTAAGAAGGTGACGTGAAAATTGCAGGTGACAGAATATGGGGACTTGGACTTGTGTAGGTAATAGTATAAACAAAAATAATAAAATAGTGTTATATAACTTTCCAGTACATAATAATAAAGTCATAACTATGGCTATATCAATTCTATTTTAAAAAGGTGTATAGTTACAGTAGCTAGGTATATATACAGCACATGTGTCCTGATGATGATGGTAGTTTTTATAACTAAAAACTAAATCCTTTCCGTCCCCCGTTTTTCTCTCCTATTCTGTCCTTGCACATTGTTCTCTTCTCAGCTTATTTGAATCTGCCTTACCTTGGCTTTCACAATCAAGATTCCAAAACCTTTATATCTTAACAACTAATCTAGTTCGAAAATTAGAATCAAGAACTAGAAGCACTTTCTTTCATTCCATTCATTTCACCATCACACACAAAGATTCTTTTTACTGTCGTATGCATTTTTTTATTTTTTATTTTTTAAATTTATAGGCATTTTTTTTTTTGAGTGAGGTAATGTTGATAATAATAAAGTCATAATTATGACTATTCTATAAGCAATTTTGTAAATAGGCATTGAGTATTGGGCCCTTCTCCTGTTCTTTTGACTCTATTAAGGTTTTCACACAAGCCATTGTCTCGTTTGTCCTGTAAAACTCATTAAGGTATTTTTTTCAATCATATATACATTAGTTAAAGTGTCTTTGAGGGTTTCAGGGGATAACCTTTTCCACTTTTATTTGTCTTTGATTGCTGCAGAAGCTTGAGATTTGGTAGAATTTATGGGAAACTTTGGAGGCAAATTTTTAAGATAGTTGTGTAGTGATGGAAGGCTAAAATTTTGTACTTTTTGAGCTGTAATTAGCTGGATTTAGGAGATTATTTAACTATAACTATTCCATTATACACAAAGCTTAGAATTCAAAATTAGCAACAACTGTAAATCAAAACCTCAAGCTATTTTTTTAGTCTAATGAGCATTTAACCAAACAAAATCAGAACTTGACAACAAACCCAAATAGCAAAAAATGATCTATATCCACAAAAATGGGAACTCATCAAATTCACTATAATCCAAATACAATTAAACAAAATCAAAATTTGAAAGCAAACCAACAAAAATAAATCATTAAAATAGGTAATCTACAAATTCACTTTAATCCGCATAAAATCAATCAATCTCATGACTTGAAAATAACCACAAGCAGAAATCATGAAAGCAAAACTTACCAGGCGCAATCTTGAGAAAAGAAAGATGAGGAGAGCAATCACAATTACAAGGAGGACAAGATGATTTGTTATCACATAAACTAATACCCTTCTTAAATCTCCAAGACAAAGCAGGTCCACACACAGCTAAAGTTGAAACTATAGCCAATATTATGAGACAACACTTCACACAAGTGCTCGATCTCCTAAACATCTCTCTTATCATGAATGGATGAATCTACTTAAGTTTTCATGTGAAAAGTTTTCAATGAGCTATGTGTTACCTGTAATACTTACCGGACAATTATTACATAAATCTATATACATACATACATACATACATATATATTATTTTATAGTTATTACCAGATAGTTAAGAATTAAATATACAAGTGACTTACTATTTTCTCAGCCACTAGCATCACTTCAGAAGCATATTTGTCATCTCGGTCTGCTCGTGTCATTAACCAAGCTTCATTGTGGTAAATCTCTTGCTTAGAAACTTCATTCTCCTTTTTCTATTATAGGTTGACAGAAAACAAAACATATTGGTTCTATTATATTACATGCATTAGTTGAGTTATATTGCATAACTATATCAAGTTATTCATTGTACATACTTTTTTATACATAACATTCAAGTACTTCTCATGTTATTTAGGTTATCATTTGAGTGCTTCTAATATCGCAACCTAAAAATAACTATTTTGGCCCTTTGACTTGAGTTCAATTATTTTTTGGCTATTGTCATGCTCATAACTTAATTTTATGTTAAATTATATTTTAATATGTTAATTTTTTTCTTAATTTTTATATTTTATTGTTGTAGGAATATTTTAGAATATTCAAGTAATAAGAATTTAAAGAAGAAATTAATTATAAATATAAAAAAGTAATAGAATTAAAATGGAAGAAAATCGAAGAAGCCAAGGCTTAATTGTGGTAACCACCTGAAGAATAAAAGAAAAGAGGATAAGGTCAATGACATTCAATTTCAGGCATTCACGTGGAGAGCACCTTGATAGATTAAATGGCAACATGTAATGTGCAATTTTGGGATTGAAAATTCTTGGTAACTTAGGAATTAAAAAAGGCAGCTGGCATTATTGTCTAAAAGGAGAACGAGTATTAAGAGAAGAAGGCAGAAGCCGGGAGAAAACGAAGAGAGGCAATAGCCGCGCGAGAGCAAGCGAGGCCGATTGAAGACAGGATTGTGTTTTTCTTTTTTTATTTCATCTGCACAGTAAAAACAACTTATTTAATCAACAACCGTAATTTTAAATTGACCTTATAATTGAATGTTCATTATTGTGCTTAATGCTTTTAAATATTTGGTCAATATTTGAATAATTTAAAAATACATAATGAGATTGAGAGGAAATTTATGTGTTTTTTTATGTACAATGGATACCATAAATTGAATGAAAGATAGAGATATGACAACGTGATTCATGCAGTTTTATTTAAGATTTTTTATAAAACTTAATGAATATGTGTATATTTAAATTCACTTAGAGATAAGTGAGCTAATATGTGAGGATATTTTTTATATTAATCGAGAGAGGATTTTAAATAGATTAGGAAAATTTATTGTCACATGAGTAATAAATTTTAATAACATAGATGGACGATTGAATTGGATTGGTTATGGTGAAATTGGATGTCCTAATGCCTTAATCTCTTGATGATTTCTATTATTACTTACACCTTAATTTAATTTTTAGTTATTTAGTTTTATTTAATTTTTAATCCAAATTCACTTATTCGGTTATTCAAATAAACTAAGGTTAGAATAATTTCAGTAACTAATAAGATAAAAAATCTATGTACGACAATACTTAAATCTTCATTATATTACTTGTGTTAACTAATACACTTACTAATTTATGCAACTGTCTTCAACTGCAACTCAAACTGAAGTATTTTATCCCTCATTTGCGGCTCAATCTCAATTATTTCGAACCTCATCACAGCCTGATCACAACTGTTTTGGTTCTTGTTACGACCCGATCTCAATCATTTTGGCCCTCATCTACGGCCCACTCTCAATTTTTTTGGCCTTTATTGTGGCTGGTTTGCGAATTATTTTAGACCTCATCTACAACCCGATCTCATTTATTTTGGCCCTCATCTGCGGCCCGATTTTATTTGATTTAGCCCTCTTCTATGGCCCGATCTCAATTAATTTGGCCCTTGTCTAAGCCTGGTCTCAATTATTATCGCTCCTGTCGCAACTTGAATACAAGATACCTAGCCTTTTTTTAGGCATGTTTTGTAAAATTTATAGCCCCTGACGGAACATTATCTTGATTTAATGGCCCTTGATGCGGCCTTATTTTAAACATATTGCCCGTATCACGACATTATTTCTATGGCCTATATTGTGACATTAGAGATCTCCTCCTGTCATTGAAGTTGTCACCATGATATTCAAGATTCGCTCACATGATTCAAGTTATTCTTGTGACATTTAAGATCTCATCGTGTATTGAAGTTCTCCTCATGATATTCAAGATTTTCTCACGTGATTCTAGTTATTCTCGTGACATTTAAGATCTTCTCATCTCATTGACATTGTCCTCATGATATTCAAGATTTGCTAATGGGATTCAAGTTTTTCTCGTGACATTCGAGATTTCTTCGTATCATTCAAGTTGTCCCCATGTTATTATAGATTTCCTCATGACATTCGAGATACTTTCACGATATACAATAAGGGAGGACAAAAAAATATATTATGTACGCTATATTAGTTTACAGTATTCACTCATAAACTCATGAATACTATAAACTAGGGGCCCTTGTTATACTGATATTTTTACCAACCCAAGCCTAAGGATCTACAGTCAACAATATGTCCTAATCCAAATAAGATAAAATAATATGATTGCTAATCCTTGTCAAATCTGAATCCTACAACATAGGAGATAAGTTTTCATATATTTAATTATACATATGACTATTTTCTCTTATATAAGAAGGTCACCACTCAAAAGTAGCAAGACAATCTAGGTAGGACATAAGAGATAAGCATATTGGAGGAGGGGTGCGTAATATCCTCCAAGTTTTTTCTCTTACACTTTTCTCTCTATCATTATTTATTTGTTATCATACTACTCTCGATTTCTAATTTAAACATCGGAGGATCTACGCCAAAAACATCAATGGCGACCCCTCATGGGTAATTATTTTGTATGATTCCGACTACCAAGCTCTTTATTCTAAGAACAACAAGCTCTCTTATCAATTGTTCCCCAAGTAAACGAACTCTTTCTCAACTCTTATTATTAATCCAAATTTTTGTATCGACATATTAGTCATCCCTAAACTTGGTTACGTTTTAGAAATCACCATTTTGACATTCACTAATGTCGATTGAGTTATCAGAAAATTAGGCTCCAAAGTCCCAAGCAAACACTATTCTTAAATAATATCAATAAAAATAATTAATTAGATAAAAAGAATTAATTAAGTGAGAGGATTGCACGAGCCATGAGTATAGTAAAATCACTTTTTATTTTAGATTTTATAAGGAGACAAATGCTCAAATATAAGATGGATTAAGATTTGTTCTTGAACTGCAGTTCTCATAAGTAAAATTTATGTGTTGGTGGTTAATAAATTTAAAATATAAAAAAGTTAAATTCTATCCATACATTATTACTACATGACACATAATATAAGATCGTTAAAAGTTCAAGAGTGCTTAAATCAAGAGAAAATTCTAATCCATGTAAGATAAGAGGAGAGAGGAAAGATGATTTATTTATTGTTAAGATAGGGGTGCTTAGAGCCTAAATATAATTTTCAACCTCTTATCTTTTTCAAAAGTTAACCTAAGGTGACTAGCTAAGATGATTGGCATAGATTAAATTTGTAACATACCCCTAAATAAATTGACATTTTACACCGCGCACCCAATAAAAATGACGTGTTGCACCACGCCCCCAATTCTGTTAGTTTTTCAGTTATTATTAACGAAATGGTGTGAAATTTAATGAAATAACGAAAATACCTATTTTTTAAATTCAAACACTTAAGCTGCAAAAGACCATTTTTTATTGTGTTAATTGACGTTATTATCCCTGTATGAAGGCTTTACACATCGTTGATGAGGGTAGTGATAGACATTTTGTCCTTAAATACCTAATGTTTATAGCTACTGTCACGTAATATAGATATTATATTTTGTAAGATGAAGGTGCAAACAATTCACCTAAATCATCTCCCGGCATTATCGTTAAATAGTAAAACTATAAGCCCGAAAATCTCCAGTTGCACATACATAATGCAATAACATGCAAATAATAAACTTTAAACTAAAATTTATTACCAAAAGCAAGCATTTAAAGTGAAATTAAAGTGCAATAACATGCAAATAGTTTTAGTTAATTAAAATAAAATGAGTCGGCAAAAACAAACATTCAAAGAATTCTATTAATTGCTACGAATAAAAATAAAATCTTCATCTACAAAATTCGATCTTTAAAAGAAAAATTAAACAAAAATTTACCACGGAGCACTATAATAGAATCGAATGAGAAACATGGAAGAAAACCAAGACCAAGATGGTGAGGAAATAAATGGGTAGTGAGTGAAAACGGAGCAACTGTGAGTGTTAAAAAAAAAAAGTTAAAGACCCACCCACCATGGAAAGCCAAATCTGAAATACAAGTGTGCAACCCAAGAGGGGGGGTGAATTGGAATTTTAAAATTTATCCTAGCAAATCCACACAACAATTTAATCTAATGCCTTAATAAATTCGAAAAAAATAAATGTAATGCAAGCACAATAATTAAAGAGTAAGGGAAGAGAAAAACGAACTCAAGGATTTTTACGTGGTTCGGCTATCCCCGCCTACGTCCACGCCTCCAAGCTCACCCGCTTGAGGATTTCACTATCCAAGCCTTTCCAAGGCTTCAACCAATTACAATTGACTTCAAGGTGTCAATGAACCTTTACAACAAGAGATTATATCCCCAATCTCTTAACCCAAGTGTTTCCCTCACTTGTACACTCACAATTTGATGAGAAATAATAAATATAACAATGAATCTCTCTCTAAGAGTAGATATACAAATTGAAGAACAATGATGAGCTAATAAATGATGATTAATGAAGCTCAATATATGTTGTGTGCTCTTGTTTATGCTTGCTTGAGTTGCCAAAAATGAAATGGTTTTGAGTTTATATAGTTTGAACTCAAAAACTAGCCGTTATGTTCATTTCTGGCCGGAACCGGTTTGCCGGATGTGGAATCCGGTTAGCCACTTGATGTTACCGTTATAAACACAAATTTAAAACCTTGAACAACCGGTTTACCGTTTGTCGAATCCGGTTAGCCGCTTGCGTTTTGGTTGCATTATGTCTCGAAAACCCAGAAAACCGGTTTGCCGGATTTCAAAACCGGTTAGCCGGTTGCTATAGTAACTGCTACAGTGACGACTACAGTGAAATAGTTTTCAATTTTACAGTTTGACTCCAAAACTTTATAAAACTGTATTATGGCCCAAAAAGTTATGAAACTTTATAAATAGGTCCAATTTCAGAATTTCCAAATATTACTTTACTATTCCAAAACTTTCTGAAATTATGATTTGGCCCTAACTAGTTTATTATTTTACACAAAGGTCCTTTACAACAAAGTACCTATATTTCAAAGTTCCCAAAACCTTTCACTTTAGTCCAAAATATTCATAACTTATAGTATGGCCCAAAACATATAAATAGTTTCAAATAGGTCCAAATCCGAAATTGAAAAACAATATCAAAGATTTTATAACACATTCATTTTAGTACAAAACACTTTGATTTTAAAACTTTATTTTCTTATTATAAAACACAATTTATAAATCTTTGTTTAATCAATACATGTGTTTTGTTATCATCAAAATCAATATCTATAGCTATAAAAGCTAACAATCTCCCCCTTTTTGATGATGACAAAATACATTACAAAAATTTAATCTAGTTATAAAAAGCTCCTCATTAATTAATGTAAGATTAAAGAAAACAATGATTTGAAACAAACTCCCCCTGCATACATGCATACTCTCCTTAGATACATGTATATTTTATAACATCATTTTTCCATCAAATATAAAAAAATTTATAATGTGAAAATAATGATTTATTTGGAATATATAAAACATAATTTGAGCTTAAAAGATTAATCATTCTTAATCTTGTTTGTTATCATCAAAATCAATATTATGAAAATATATATGCTAACAAAATCAACGAAAAATAAATAAGGATTTCTTACTAACTTGGGCTTCTTCAACGACCAAACACTGAATTCTCCTCTCTTGTTAGTAAAATTCACATAGCCACACACCAATATCCACTATGGCTCTCACAAATTTGATCTCCTTTGCATATGAGTCTAGGTTAGGTGGTTTATTTGGCGCCCAATTACATATCATCGTCTCGATTTTGGATCCATGGAATTGCTTTTTCTATGGTTGTCCTTGCTGAAATGACTTGGCGCGGTTTTCAATCAATATAATTTTTTAATTTTAAATATCACTTTGCTTTTTCGTTTTTGCCCCTGCACTGTTAATACTAACTGAAAAACTAACAGAATTGGGGGCGCGGTGCAACACGTTATTTGTATTAGGTGTACGGTGCTAAATATCAATTTATTTGGGGATATGTTACAAATTACCCTAATTTTCAACCTCTTATCTTTTTCAAAAGTTAACCTAAGGTGACTAGCTAAGATGATTGGCATAGATTAAAATTTAAATAATATTCATATTTCAAATGCAAACTTACACTTTTTCGGGGACTGAACAAGGCTGGCTATACCCGTTAATAAGTTGGTTCATAAACAAGTTAAAATTAAAAAAATAAATAAGTTAAAATTCAGATTTCCAAACCACAAAACAATCATCCCTTATTTGAAAAAAAAATAAATGAATAAATAAATAGCAATTTATTTTTAAAGAATATGAATATTTAGCTAAGAAGTTTACCATCATATCCTTGGAGAAAATAAAGATTTCCTTTGTAGCCTTGATAGCAAGGCTCTTCTCTTTGGGTTCTTCATCCTTCTTGTTTTCTTTGGTAAGTGGCTCAAAATACATTAAATGTTGTTGTTATGCATGCATGTTTTGTATACAATTTGATTAATTAATGTGTTTCATCAAAATTTTCTCCTCCAAATGTATATAGAAGTATATTATATTATAATGTATGGGCATTATTTTATGTGTTACTGAAAGTGCTCCAATTGTAGAACCAAAAGACTGAGGCATGGTGTAGTACTCGTCCGCGCAATGCCGCTATTCCCGAAGGAAAATGTCACTGCGACGAAGCTGGCAGGTGCATGTGCACCAACTGCACGTCACTGGTAGAAAGCATTTAGCCGTGTGCATGGGATCTTAATTTGCTGCCTTTGAACGGCAGCTAGTGGGATATGCACGTTTTGAAACAATAATATATATATATAGCTGCTGAATAATGAAACAATAATCGATAATGTAACTTCTTGTTTATGTGTTGCCGTGTTTTCATTTATAGACTTAATTCACCTATTATCCCATCTAATATATTTGTTATTTAACGTGTCGCCTGATTAATTATTTGATGTTGTTGTGTTAATTTATCTTTGATTGATGGTAACTAGAATAAAAAGTCAACAACTAGCAACAATATTTGGTAATCATTGATCATTGATTGGTACCATCAATTTATCTTCTTCTTTCTCCATCTTGCTTTGGTTGACGGTCGAATTTCTCATGGCACCGCTAAGCCATACTTCCTCTCCTTTGTTTTCTATTTGTGTCTCTTCATTTTAGATTTTTCTTTCTGTAAACATTAGTTTCTAAACAAAATAATCGTAGCGATGATTCCTTCCCACGACTAAAACCGTCATTAAACAAATTTCTTACCTTGACTTAATTGATTCCTTTAATTGGTTTATGAGTTATGCCAAGATTATAAAACTAGTTTATTAAGCAGTAGTAGTAATAATAATAAATTATCCTTGTTTATTAAGTAGCGTAAAACTGTTCGAATACCACAACATTTAGTGGTTCACATCAACCACAAAAAATAAATTAAATTAATGATTTTGTTTATAGATCTTCACACTGTTTGAATTTTTTTCCTTTAAAAAATTCTCTTTGGCCACAAGAGAAAGTAGATCCTAGATTAATACATAAAGAGACAATAAGAAAAAAAAATATTGAGAAGGAAAATTAACCATAAAATAATATATATATATAAATATAATCTTATGGTCGAATTAGAAATTCCATTTTTTTTTTCGTGATCATTTTATCATTTTGATTTGTCTAGTTTGAAATAGTATATTATATGTTCTAAACATACACCTGTAAATTGAGTTATGAGCTCAAGGACATATCATGTTTCATCCTATGCAATCATCCTACTTAGCTTTAATCTCCCTCACTAATATCAAATGAATTTCAGTACTGTGTGTTTTTACTTTAATGGAAAAGTGGAATAGAGAAATGAATTAAATTGAATCAAATTGAGCTTGTGTCTGGAGATTTTGGTGAGCTATGGTTTTGGATTTTGTTTGATTTTCTCTTAAAAAAAATAAGCATTTAAGTATGGGCAGGGTTTTGTAACAAGCAAAATATTTTATTGAATGGACTAATGGAGGGTGCGTGGAATTAAAGTAGCGTCCGTACAACCACATAGTATTGCAAATGGCGTCCGTACAACCACATAGTATTGCAAATGGCGTCCGTACATAGGCAGCTGGAGGATCCGTGGTTTGGCACTCTCCAAGATCTCATATGTTAACGAAGAAAACAAAGAAATTGTAAGCATGATTTATAGTTTGTGACAATCTTATATATGTATTATATGAGAATAACTTTTTTTCCCCCCTCAAAACCGCATAATTTTAACAAATGCAACCAGGAATGACCAATTGATATCCAAGGATATAAATATTATTTCATTGCTATGTTAGTTGCCTGATCACTAGTTGCAATGGTCAAACTTCAAAGTACATAAACAAAATGCAAAGAGGAAGGACTCGAGTGATATACCCACGAAACCTCTAGTCTTTGAACTCTTTTAAGCAAACAACAAGGACCCAAGTGATAAGAGCCCGGAGAGAAAGAAGAATAATTGAATCAAATATGTTACGTGGGAACTGAGAAAGTCAATTAACCATAAAACATAACATATAAAATCTGATTGGATCATTTCAAAAGTGTGATGACCGATTCAATGAAATTGGGTATGGATGATATTTCAACGAGGAGATTTCTCAGAATATTTGAATTTGGCACTCGGAAGAACACGAATCCGGATCATGATTTACGTTTTTTATTTATTTTTAGAACAAAATCATAAGTTATCTAAATGCACAAACCAACTTGTAATTTATTTTTTTTTTGGTCCATAATCCCAACGTTGAATTCAATTTTTTTTGTTTCTCGCTCAAATGTCTACGGTTAATTTATTGTTTCATGTCTCTCCCCGGAACGAGAGCAGAGAGTAAGAAATAATAGCTAATGTTCAAGTACAAATATGGGGCCAAAGCCTTGTAACATTTCCATCAAAAACCAAAGCAAGCTCAGAAATACCCTAGCTACTACACTTAATCCTAAAATCTGAAATGAAAAAACTAGTTACAAAACAATACTGAATAGCCCCTTGACATCTTTTATTTTTATTATATATGCAATATGAGGAAAAAAATTAAAAAAAATTGAAAAATTAGTCTTTTTACAACCCCAATTATGAAATCCCCTCTCCTACTTTGCATATTAGTAACAACTGCACTCCAAAATAAAAATGACTGGGGGAGAGAGAATGGTCTTTTCTTCAAGGTATTTCCGAGAATAAATTTAGTTGAGATGGAGTGGGGCTTGTACCTTAGAGGATTAAAGCACGTGACACGAATAACGTGTTAGGGGTTTGAATCCCCCCTTGTTTTAAATTTAATAAATATTCTCCAATGTGCAAATTCATTTATTTACTGTGGTTTTTTTGTTTTCTTTTATTGTTTGTGAATGATTAACTTGTGGTCTGATTTCATGATTTGAAAATACAATTGAAAGAAAAGAAGAAGAAGAGAGACAACGCATTTCACAGTTTCACCCTTAATTTATGAATGATGAGAGACAGAGAAGAGAAATGAAGTAGAAGTAAGGATAAATTGAGAATATTAAAATGGTGTATACACTATACAAAGAAATTATATTAATTTAAAAGAAAAAAATTAATTATATTTTTGAAAATGGGGTCTAATGGGCCGAAGGCTCTTCGATTGGGCTTTGATCCAAAACCAAAATACGGCGTCGTTGAAAGCAACTTAAAACGAACCCATTCTATACCCTAGGGTTAGATAACACCCACTCCGCCCGCCTCGCCCCTCTTCCCTCAACTCACTTTCGTTTCAGAGCTCTCCACTTCTCTCTCTGTCTGATCAGATCCAATGGTACGCCTCAAGAATCAGAGAATACCTCTGAATATCAATTACCCATCTGATTAATTTACTGTTTGATATATATTTTTTTTATTTGAGTTGTTTTATAGGCTCCAAAGAAGGACAAGGCTGCCCCTCCATCCTCAAAGCCTGCGAAATCCGGAGGCGGCAAGCAGAAGAAGAAGGTCATATCCGATTACCCTTTTGTCCTTCTGATTCATTAACTCGTTTTATCTGAAATTTTTTTTTTGTTTTTTAGTGATCTTTTTTTTTTTTTGGGTTTGGTTTAAATGTGAACAGAAGTGGAGCAAGGGAAAGCAAAAGGAGAAAGTGAACAACATGGTGTTGTTTGATCAGGCAACCTATGACAAGCTCCTGTCCGAGGCTCCTAAGTACAAGCTTATCACTCCTTCCATTCTCTCCGATCGTCTAAGGGTATTTTACTATGTGCTATTTTTTTACCTATATTACATGTGTATTAGACCGCATATTTGATTGTAGTTTTGGGTGATTTTTTTTTTTAACATTTGTGATATGGGTATTTGGATTTTTAAGTTACAGTCTCATGTCATGGAAAGCTATTGCTCGGTTAGCTATTGTTTGGTTGTTGAACTTAGAATGTAACATGTAGGTTATTTGTTACCTGATGGCTCAGCTATTTTAATAAAAAATTTGCATAACATGTAATTGTATGTTTCTAAGTAGGCTGTAGAAGGGTTATCCTCTGAGCTTATTTGAGCATTAGGCTCCATTTGGTATTGTTATCTATTTTTTGTGGCTTTCAAGCTACAAATCTAAGTGTTTGGCAAACATTTGTATTTTCCACCTTGCTTTCTTATGCTATTTTCTTATAGCAAATGTATAAATGACTGCTTATTTGATGGTAGTTTTGAGTGCTCTTTATTTTTTTGTTGTTGGGGGGGGGGGGGGGAATATGGATATGTGTATGTCGAAGTTACCATTATATAATAGCATTTGGACTACATGTTACCTTAGCAAAGTACTTTAAGATTGGATTTGCAGTACATATAATGGTAGCCTATGATTTTTTGTTTCTTGGGCTTACTTAACTTATTTGGTTATCGTTGTGTAATTGTTTAGGCTGTTTAATTTTCTTTATTCTCCTGTTGGTTTTATGCACAAGTAATATCCCCTGCACCGCCTGAATTGTCTTATTTGGTTTTGTGATCTTCTTGCAGATTAATGGATCTCTTGCAAGGAAGGCAATAAGAGAGCTTATGGCTAGAGGTTTGATCAGGATGGTGTCTGCTCACGCAAGCCAGCAGATTTACACTAGGGCAACCAACACCTAAGTCTCTTTTGATATTTGCTTCTTAGTTTATATGTAGTTTCGTTCTGCCGTGTTTTGACTGCTATTATTTTTGTTTCTTGTGAATCTATTTGAGAGTGTACAAGTATAATTTAGAGTTTTATTTACATTTCTTGTTTGATGAGGATTTTCTTTACTTGTTGAAAATATTTCTGTGCTTTTCAGTTCCTTAGGATTAGTTGCATGCTTGTTCGTCTATTTTTACTTGTTGGATGTTTAGGAAAGAAACTCTGTTATAAGAGGCTTAATATGTGGGATTGTTTTTATGAATTGTCAAGTTGTGATCTTCCAGTGGTTTGATGACCTTCCAAATCTTTGGACTTGATTTGATATCTATTCATGAAGTGTGTGTAGGACACAACTTATGTGTGGAGACGGTGTTATAATATTTTGCTGGAAGTGCAAATCTTTATTTTTCATGTGGATGGAGTTCTTATTAAATTTATCTTTATTTTTCATGCGGAGGAAGTTCTTATTAGGTAATCCAAGGTATTATAGCACTGAGCAGCTTCAGTAGAAAGTCCTGTTTGGAAGTTGTGCAATGATGCTCTTGGTAAAATCACTTATTAATTTTCAATTTTTTTAGTGTCACATAGGTTTGCCATGTATTAAATCTTGAGTTTCAAGGATATATTCTGGTTGTTGTCCCTGTCTCTTATCATTTGAGATTGTGTGAGGGGTTTCTTTTTCTAATTAAACACTGTTAATCCAAAATCTGTATGTGTTTTGTGCCCTGTTCTTATCAACAGTATTTTGTGAACAACAGGCCACATGTTTCTTTGTCTCATAGTCGAATGGATTCTGCCTGAGTTGTGCACATCCAACTGATAAAAAATTCTTCCAAGATTTGAGTTCTTGGAAGGATTAGTAAAACCTCCCAGAATTTTTTCTCTAAAAATCTTTCATAATGAAGTGCTTTTCTTGGAAATTCCATGACTCTTGTAGCCCTATGATGCATTTTGGTCAGTGTTTTTTTTGGTCAGTGCTAAGTAGAAATCAAATCACCATTCGTTTGTTGTGAGCGTCTAGTAGAAATCACGCTTCTAACATTCTGTGTTGTGGTTGGATCGCCTAGATGAGATTGAGGTTGAAACTCAATAAATTGTCTATTTCATGATTTTTTTTAATAAAGGTGGTATTTGGTAAATTTTATAAAAGTTTATTTTAAAATTTTTCTCATTTTGACAGTAGCAAGATCATAGTATTTTTTTTTAATATTTATGAGCAACCTGATAAGTCATTATAATTTTTTTAAGTTTTTATTATGATTTTAAATAATTTAACAAATAGATAATTATATATTTTTTTCATATACTATGATGTGTAGACTATTAGATATTATATTACTGCTATAATTAAATCAGCTTAGAACTAATATACTTTCCTCTAGTATCATAGTTTTGATTTAATGGATTCATGTTTTTTGTATTTTACTTTTATTTTTTATTATGAGAATGAATAAGATTTGCATACGATTATATAAACTTTCTTTGAACTATGAATAATTTTAGATGAAAGCTAATTATGACTTTATGATAATTTTATGCATTTTAAAAAGAACAAATGTATGACTAAATAATTTATTAAATATGCTATAAAAAATAATTTAAACTTATATTTATGCTGGTTATTAAAATAAAGATTTGCGAAGCTTTTAAGTTAAAAATAGCCAAGGAGAAAACCTAAAACAAAAACAAACAAACAAAAGGAAAGTGGGCGTTTTCTTGATTTTTTTCAAGCATGCCACGTGAAAATTTGTCACATAATAGATTGTTCTTTCTGTTCTTGATTTTACTATTAGGGTCAGCGTCCTGCACAGCCCATATCAATGTCTAGTATGTAATTTTTTGTTTTTTTATTTTTCTTATTGGGAGTCTGTATTGTGGGAATCTCACCAAAATCCAGAGTGATGATGAGTCCAGGTCGTCATCTTCATTATCCTACATGTAGTAAGGACTTTGCTGTCGTGTAATTGTGACACGTACTGCAGTTGCACCATAGTTGGATACTACAGTTGCACCATAATTGGGCCCATGTAGCAATTAGAAGCATACAATTTGCTTTGACAAATTAATCAAACGGTGAAGATGATTTTGATCGTTCAGGCACCTACGGTATTTTACTGATCATCCTAATTTAAACAGGATAAAAGAATTTCTCCGTTTTGTGTATAATATGTTCACGCAACAGCTATCGTCCATTCAGTAACAAACACGTGTACGGCAGAGAGAGCCGCACAAGACTAAAAGATTACCGGTCAAATGAGCCGCTATCATCATCACGTGACTCTTGGTAGTTGTTATAATCACCAAAGCAAACTTGATTAGCCCATCATCAATCCCTTTCCTACCTTCAATCTTGCCGTTTATTATTTATTTAGGGATATATACTATAAACCTCAGTACAGACAAATATGCTCCTGAACTTTTGTGAGGTGAAGGTGGGCCACGTGCACGTGCTAAATTCAACCAGAATCGTCCGTTCAGGTTAGGTATTCATTATTTGATTTCTGTTCAGTAGCAGTGCAGTTTTTGATTAATGAATCTACTTGTTTGGGCATTGGCCACTTGAAGCCAGTTGATTCATTAGCTAGTGATTGATTATGAAATACCATTTTTTTTAAAAAAATATTTCTAATTGAAAAAGAAATTATTTTCTCAACAGCCAGATCTTTTCTCACAAGTAGTTTGGACAAATGCTCTTTAAATAATTTTATTTAATTGATGTCTAAGTTTGAACTCTAGAGAAACGGTGATTTAAAAAATAATAATTTAAATTCATCCATCCATTTGACAAGTTATGCACCACATATGACATGATTTTGTCTATTTTTTTTTCCCCCAAAAAAATAATATTTTTTACAATCATAGCGGCACTATTTTCCATTTTCAGAAAAGTTGTAATTGTGGCTACGTTATTGCAAACAAAAAATAAGCATGAGATTCTAAAAACTCAACAAGGTCTAAGTATTTGTCACATTTCACCCACATGACAAGATTTTGCATATTTATAATTATAATTTCTCTTTTCAAGATATGAAAAAAAGAAAAATTCCGCTGATAAGTTTCTAGGAGTAGGGGAAATAACCAGCACAAATGATTGAAATCCCATATTATTGTTCAATTGAATTAGGACTAAATGCGGCATTAATATTTTTCCTTTCAATGAGAAATGGAAAGTTGGAAACCGTAATCATGCCAATTGATCTTGACGATTAGTGAAGTCATTATCAGATAATTGGCCATATGTCAAGTTGTATGAAACTGCCAATTGAGCCATTAGCCAAGAAAAAAAATCTATCTATCATTAAAAAGTTTTCATTTTGACGACGTAATATGAACATCATTAGCTTTGAAATGGACAGCTGGTTGGCTTATAATGGCTTTTCTCTGTTGGCAGAAGAGGTGCCTAGAAACTTGAACGATGTAAATGGCACAAGTCATTGTGTCATTTGCATTTGGAAAGAGAGACTAAGTGAGTCACCGTCACAGAGTCACATTATTTATTTATTTATTCTTTTAAATTTCACACTTCAATTATTAATCATTTCAATACCGATATAAATACCAAGATTGCCGGATTTATCGTGAAGGGATCACAAGCCATAAAGCTAAAACCGCCACCTTCAACATCTTCAATTCACGCAATTCACTCCCATTTTCAACCATTTGATTTTGATCACCCCATTTGGTACTTTCTTTTTCGACGTCTGGTTTTTTTTTCCTCCTAAGAAACTTGTTTCTTAATGCATAACGTGATCTGGATTAGTTTTAGTTCAGTTTAGTTTAGTTTGGTTTAGTTACTTTTCTGATCATGTCGCTTAAGTGTAGTTGTTATAATGTTTTAATAGTACTAATACAACTGTTATTTGATTCATTTCCATTTGTGTGGGATTATCTTTATGTGATCTTTACTTTACTTGGTTACTTAGACTAGAGTTTATACTTTATTGGGATTCGGGTTCAGTTCCTGTATGAGTGTATCGTGTAATCATCACCATCATCGTAAGTAGTCCCATTTTATTTTGTTTCTATTCTTTTTTTCTAAATTACAGTGCGTTAGGCTCCTGGAAGTGAAGCAAGTGCAATGGATTCTTGTTGTGTGGGCTTGAGAGCTAATACCAATGTGGTGAAAGCTAGCAAATACGGTTCAAAAATTGGAGATAATGCGTTGTGGGGAGAGAGGATCAGACGGAGTGTAAGCAATGATGGTTGCACCAAGCAGTTGAAAAAAAGTTTGAAAGCTGAAAAGAGAGATGAGAAGGTCAAACCCGGTGTTGCTTATGCTGTTATGACATCAAAACATCCCAATGAGGTTATGGTAAGTATGATTCCATCGTTTCAATTTTTCGCAATGAGTTAATCCATTTTTTTTCATACGAATCTCTTTTAATGAAATCTTTATTTTGAGCCATACAGTATTGATTGGCTCTATTTCACCATTCTTGTGGTACTAATCTAGCCCATTTAATCCGAGATAAATCATATTGATAATACCCGCTTAACCAGTGTTCTCATGGATTCCTTCCAAAATTCCAAAAGAGTTTATGTTTAATTGGTAATTAGAGATTCCGTATTTAAAAAAAAATATATTTTATTTCTTTCTTAAGAAATAGAGATGTTCCATGATATTGAATAACGGTTTTCAATCGTTCTTTTATTGTTATTGAAAATATTGATTCTTCATATTTTTGTTGTATAATTTTGTAGTCATCCTACGATTAGAGATCTTTGTTTATTTTATTTATAAAGTGTTTGATGGGGTTGTTTGTTTGATAAGTAGTTTCATTTTGATTCTCGTGATTTGATTTCAGACCTTAGCACCACCAAGGCTTGAGAGAAGAAGAGTAGATCCGAAAAATGTTGCTGCGATCATTTTAGGTGGCGGTGCAGGGACTAAGCTGGTTCCTCTTACCTTAAGAGCAGCAACACCAGCTGTAAGAAAATATTATTTGTCTGCTCAAATTGTGTACAGTGTAGATGATGATTAACTTGTGATATTTTGAAGTGAAAATGAAACTGAATTATTTGGAGATAATTTTTTCCAATATTAATATATTGTGCTATCAAATTACTGATCATGCTTGCACCTCTGTTTTTGGAGATCATGGATTTACATGGCACCTCAGATCTGATTTGGTGATAGTTTATTATGATCTGCAGGTTCCAGTTGCGGGCTGTTACAGGCTTATAGACATCCCTATGAGCAACTGCATCAACAGTGGCATAAACAAGATCTTCGTGTTGACCCAATTCAACTCAGCTTCCCTCAATCGGCATATAGCACGCACATATTTTGGGAATGGTATCAATTTTGGGGATGGATTTGTGGAGGTACAGAAAACTTGAGGCAGATAAAGATGTAGTGTTGTCAATTTCAAATATTGAATTGGGATAGACGCTAACATCAGTAAAATTTGAAGTTGTAAAATCTTTAATGCTCATTGCGAAATAAATCAGAGGAGAAAGCCTCCTGTTCGTAAGTTCATGAAGTGTCGGCTTATTCAGAAAAGCAATGGTAGTTAGTAATCCAAAAAATTGAAATTGAACTTTTGTCTTTTAAAAAATTTAGAGGAATAAAGCTACAATAACCTGTGCATGTATTGTTACAATTTCATCGCAAATCCTTCACTAGTATGACTAAATCACTTATAAACAGGTTCTAGCAGCCACTCAAACGCCTGGGGAATCTGGAAAGAATTGGTTTCAAGGAACAGCTGATGCCGTGAGGCAATTTACATGGGTATTTGAGGTAAGCATGGACAATTGTTCTTATGTTTTTTGTGCCATCTCCAGAAAACACACTCAGCAATAGATAAATTCCTTAAAATCCCATCATTCTTCTCAAGTTGGAATGGAATATGATACATTACCTTGACTTGTAGGATGCCAAGAATAGGAACATTGAAAATGTAGTTATCTTGTGTGGGGATCATCTTTATCGAATGGATTATATGGATTTTATCCAGGTATACATTTTTCTTCCTAATTGACGGACTCGCTTAATCATTTTAGAAAGTTTTGCTAACCTGTTTGTAAATGTATCAACAGAGTCATGTTGATAGAGATGCTGATATTACAATTTCATGTGCAGCAGTAGGTGAAAGGTCTGTAGTCACTCTGTCTTTATGATGTGTTTCTCTGAGTTGCCTCTTCTCTACTACATACATGTCAATCCTAATGCAATATTTTAACTGTTTGGGTTCCTGTGATAATTTTTTTTTTGCCAAGAAAATCATAAAATAAAACAGAGCATCTGGTTTGTACATTTTCAATTAAGGCTACTTATTCCATCTGTACTTGAGTTGATAATTTCCAGCCGCGCATCAGATTATGGATTGGTGAAGATAGACAATATGGGCCGCATTGCCCAGTTTGCTGAAAAACCAAGCGGTGCAAATCTGAAAGCTATGGTGAGCACCAACACCAAGCAGATCATATTCGTACACTTGGGCTTTTGTTGGTTTATAATTTTATTTACATATATTAGTATTATTATTACTTGAGTCTATGAGGTAACAGTATAATCCTTAGTCTTGATGGAATTTTAATGGATTAAAAATCACTTTTTAGCACTTTTATGGGCAAACTTTGGCATCATTTTTTACCCTAAGCTTACCTATGGGTCCTATGTTAAAAACCTTTCCCACTTTTCAACTCATCTGTTATTGCTAAACCTTTATCTTTTAAGAATAGAAATGACTCTTATATTTTTAAGTGATGACTTAAGCTTAGTGTTGCCCTCTGTATAACTACGAATGTCCTAACATCTCCAACTTGTAATTCCATTCAATCATTTCCTTCTTACTAAAGACATCTTAAAATCCTATTTCTCCATTGTTGCCTATTAATTAAGGGAAAGTCAATATTATTATAATACGTTATATTTCTTTTATCTGATTATTTTCAGCTATATTTTATTTTAACCTATGTATTCATATGTTTATGATACTGACTAACATGAAAACTTCAGTTTAATTGTAAGTCTTCCCCTTTGTTTACTGCAGCAAGTAGATACCAGTCTTCTGGGATTCTCTCCTCAAGAAGCCAGGAAGTGCCCATATGTTGCATCAATGGGAGTCTATGTATTTAAAAAAGATGTTTTATTTAAACTTTTGAGGTGGAGATATCCTACATCCAATGACTTTGGATCTGAGATCATCCCTGCCGCCATCATGGAGCACGATGTCCAAGTAAGAAACCTCAAGTAGAATTTAATCACCTTGAAAAATGTTTAATTGTTTATTCATCAATGAAACTGGTAGGAGAGTGGTTTTGTCAATCGCTAGTGCAAAATCCCCCTCTTCTAGTTTCTGATTTCTGCTAGCCAGGATATTTACAGACTGAATGAAAATTTATATGTTGACATTCACTTGTTCTGACAGGCATATATCTTCAGAGACTACTGGGAGGATATTGGAACAATAAAGTCTTTCTATGAAGCTAACATGGCCCTCACCAAAGAGGTTGGTTTCAGTGACATAGTATTATTCATAAGCCTTAAGATTCTAGGTCATTTGTCATTTGACTTGCACCATTAACATATTTTGGACACAGCTGAACACATATAGTGATTATGTTACCCAATCCAAATTTTAGATACTTTAGAATCATTGATGGCATGCCTTTCTATGTCATTTTGTGGCTGGCTTTCTGTTATTGTATATTGCATCATGGGAAATTTAAAATATTTTTTTTACTATTTTGTTCTTACACCAAGTCCATATTCTAAGCAATTTGTTAATAGCACGGGCTTATTTTAAACAAGGTCATCCTTCAACAGTATGCGATGACTGAATCTTTTCCTAAAAACTAGAATGATGTGTGGATATTGACTTTCTTTTTATGCAGTCTCCAGCGTTCCATTTTTATGACCCGAAGACACCTTTCTACACTTCTCCTCGTTTCTTACCGCCCACAAAAATTGATAACTGCCGGGTATGTTGATAGAGCTGGGCTTCCTTTATGGTTTCATTGGATGTGTTTCTTATAATGCTTCAGCTGTATTTCACAGATTAAGGATGCAATAATTTCGCATGGATGTTTCTTGAGGGAATGTACTGTGGAACACTCAATAGTGGGTGAACGCTCACGTTTAGATTATGGTGTTGAGCTAAAGGTGAGTAATCATCGACTCTCTTTTTTTATATGAAGTAGCTTGACAAGAAGATCAATAATTTTCATTTTCACTTGTGACTTTAAAAGAATGATTTCTCTCTTGTCTCCAGGACACCGTGATGTTGGGTGCAGACTATTACCAAACTGAATCGGAAATTGCTTCTCTGCTAGCTGAGGGAAAGGTCCCAATTGGGGTTGGACGCAATACAAAAATCAGGTAACTGGATTTATAAGCTGGAGAAACTCATGTTAGATTATGGGCTATGGACAGTTCAGGTCTAATGACTTTTCCATGATTTTTTTTTCTAAGGAACTGCATAATTGACAAGAATGTGAAGATAGGAAAAGATGTGGTCATTGTGAACAAAGATGTAAGCAATCCCTGCCATGCCATATAATCCTTTCAGCTTTTCAACCAATGCTATAGAATTGACAACCTTCATCAATTTAGATAGTCTTTTATATTCAATTTTATGCATCCATCCGAGTATTCTGGCTTTGTAGGGTGTTCAGGAAGCTGATAGACCAGAACTTGGATTCTACATTCGTTCAGGAATCACCATTATAATGGAGAAAGCAACAATTGAAGATGGAATGGTCATATAGATGAGTCTCATACCCTTCATGAACCGGTTTAAAATGGGGATTAATCGAGCATTGGAAAGCCGTAATGTCCGTGGCTGATGAGGAAGCTATGAAGATCACAAGAGCAGCATTTTGGCCTGGAAAGAAGCAAGCCGCGTGTTTATACTACATGTATATTAGAAGCTCCTATCCTATATGTATAAAACGAGCCTAGGACGACAATATATGCGAGTAGTTTCCAAATAAAATCAGTAGACTGACTCTGATCAGTTCACTGCTTTTCTTCCTGTGTAGAGCATCAAACTCTTGGTATAATTAATTAACAGACTATGCTAAATTGCCTTGTATTTTACCTTATCATGGTGCTATATGAGAAATAACATACGTAATCTTCTCGTAAATGAGCATCATTCTCAATCTCAGTCCGTGCAAACAAACAAGAGAGCTAAATGCTGCAGGATTCTGCTTTAACCCAGCAAAGGCCATAAATAAATGAATAAGTTAAGGTTTTCTAAGCGGTCTCAGACTGGCAAGTCAGATTGCTGAACGACCCAATGAGCAAAACGGACAACTGGCAACTCTCAAGAATGCATTCTTTTCTGACAGCTGACACTTGGGTTTGTAATGTAATAGACACATGTCCAATGCATGAGATAGAAAGAGAAGTTAAAAACAGAGAATATCAACAAAGGCTAGAAGCAAAAGAAAAAGGGAAAGCAGAAAAATCTGGTGCAGTGCAAGAAACAAAGAAGAAAGATTTGAGGCAAGTAGAGGATGTAATCAAGGAACCAAGAGGTGGCATTTTAGAGAAAAAAAGAGATCCCCATTTCTGATAAGAAAAAGAGACCGGAACTTAGATTCTGGCACTGCTCTCAACTTTTTCTTGATCACATCCCAATCTGTTCAATTCCTGGCATAAAGAACTCACCTGGTACTATCCCATAAATGATTCAATCTTTTTTTTTCCTTTTTTCTGTTACCTTTATCGGGGTTAATTTGTTTTATGTTTTTTACTTTTCAAATGAAAAAACAAAATCAAGAAGGATTGCAAGTGTTAGAACTGAATGCTGGGGACAGTGTAAGAGACGCTGTACATTTGTTGTACAAGGAGAATGTGTCAGGTGCTCCAATTGCTGATCTTTTAGATTTCAGATCGGTATATTGGTTTTATAGATTTTGCCCGCATAATTCTCTGGTCTCTTGAGGTGCATAAATTTCTCTCTTTTTTTGCCCTTTTACTATCAATTTCTCTAAGGTGATTTAGTCTTAAGGACGTTTTTTGATTGGATTCCAATTTCCAGCAATGTGAAAAAGCTCATGTCCGGGCCACAGGCGATGCCAATGATGACAGTGAGGTGGGCGAAAATGTTTTCTTCACCATGCTCGAACAGAATCCTCAAGTTGGCCAGACTAAGGTTCCTTAGGTTTAAAAAATGATTGGGATGTTTTGGAAAACAGTTTTAAAATTCGATAACAAATTATTTTTACTGTTTTCTACAAGATTGGGTTATAGTAACTTTGTGTTGCTCCAAGTACAACAGATTGGTGAGCTAGCTAAATCGTTCCTGTGGGACTCCTGTTTCCCTGTGCGGTTAGATGATACACTCTTTCATGTTCTGTTACTGCTTTCGAAACATCCGCTGCAAGTGGTGCCTGTCATTGAGAGGCCTGATTCAAAGGTTATTGGTTTTGTCACACAGGTACCTTGGCTACAAGTTATTAATCAGCATCTAGTATTTGGTTACCGTAGTTACAGCGGTAGAATTTTCTTTTGTTCCCGCAAGTTCAGACACCGATTTGCAGACCAGCTCTTGATCAACTAGTCATAGTAATTAAGAATTGTTGATCCTTTAAGCGCTCCAAATTAAGTATTTTTTGTTCATTATTCAATAGTGCTACTAGGGGAGACACAAATAGCCAATCCGACGTAGTTTTATGCCGTGCTTGGATAACTTATTGCTTGGAACTTGGTAGAATGCAGTAATCCAGCTGTTGCTTCGATCGGATGGACTAAAATGGTTTGATGGCATCGCAGACAAGCCTTTATCTGAGTTCCGGTATGCTAAACCAGAATATACATTCTAAAAAATATTTCCATAACGAACTTTTCAAACTGGCCAACTTTGAGCTGCTTTTGCACCTAACCATTTTTCCCTGTTCAGATTTGAGAATGAAGATCCTTTGTTTCAAGTGTATGGAGACCAAAGCATAGCAGAAGCTTTTTGGATTTTAGGTCAAAATCTGAGTAGATGCAATGGCGGTTGTGAATTGAGGAACCAAGAGGCTGAATGGTATGATAAGAAGTGATATTTATCTTCTGCTGGAGAATGACAATCTCCTGCATAAAAGAAGTAAGAGGCATAATATTCTGGACATGTACCCTTTTTTCTTGTCCTATAGAAACTTACACATGTTTGAAATAATCATAGGACTCTAACCGCAGCGGAATTCATTCACATAGAGACTAGCAAACCAGACGCTGATCCAACCATTGAACGAGAAATTGGAGACCTCTCAGCAGGGGCTCTCAGGATGAGAAACAGCTTCCTTCCAAGAATGGACCAGCCGGTCACCAACAAGAAAACTGACACCCTCAAGGCGGCTATGAAGAATCTGGCTGAGACAAAGAGCAGTTTCAGTTTCCTAGTTAATGATTTGCTGCAGGCAACAGGTTTGCTCACTGTGAGAGACATGATCATTCAGTTTGCCCCGCCTTGTGTAGACTCAAGTATTAATGGATGCGGTTTCTTTGAATCCGCTCTAGAGCAGACTGGATGCAAGATGTAAGAATGGAACCATGATTTGTGATCATTAATTTGTTTAAACATAAACCGGCCAAGGTTTACTCTAGCATACAAGAATGCATCAATTACGACATTTAGCCGTTCCCTTCCATGTGCTTCAAAGACGAAGACTGACAGCAAAGAACCGACTCATATTGTTCTTTCCAATGACTCACCTAGCTTGGCCTCTATCTGGTTAACTAATCAAATACAATGACAAGAAAGCGTTATAAGAAGGAAATGAATTAAAAAACACAAGTAGAAACTGGCCTACAGCATTGAAGAAAAGATGTTAGAGATCTCTCGTTTGAAGCCATTCCTCTTGTAAGAAAGCCACTAAGTTAATATATACTAACATCTCGTCTATCCTACTGTTGAAACAACCATCACTGAATTGTGTTATCCAAAACATACTAAATCCACCAAACGAAATAGTGTAGAATACAAAAATGAAAAAGTGTAATTAACAACCTCATAAAAACGTTATCTGCAAACAACAACAAAAAAACTATTTCAAAATGCTGTTATTGATAGGGATAGCAATGCCGTACGGTCTCTCTCTTCTTCTTGATTCTGTGCATGTCTGAGGTTCTTTTATAATAAACTTGGGATGACCGAAAAGAGTATGCAGGCAGCGCGGCAGAGTATATTGAAATATTCAGAACAATGTGACTGCAGTTGAATTCACCAATTTCATCTTCCACTCATCACCTAAATTCAAGAGACAAGGCCTGTACAAAATTCTTGCCTGAATAGCATGTGGGTGAAATCAGAATTATACATAATTAGAATTGTATATATTAGGATCTATGTTATTTGGCAAGATTTATTTCCTTAAATAGGTTCACTGATTTGTTTCCTTAGAATTAGATTTCTAACTGTTATAGCTCTAGTTTTGTGGGATTTGATTTATTCCCCTGTAACCGATTTAAAGAGGAGTAATTCTCATCAATTAAAAATATATAGAAATTATTCATTCTAATCTGTGAATTTACATGGTATCAGAGCCTAAGGACTAATTGTCTCTTATGGCTGCAAAAGAAGTCGACATCTCATCTGGTAACAATATCGGATCTTCAACATCTAGCCAATCTATGGCTAAGCCTAGTTCCATCCCAATTGCTTCTCCTTCCGAAAGCGATGCATCTCTTCATATTACAGCCCACAAATTAAATGGTAGAAACTACCTACAATGGGCACATTCAGTCAAGATTGTGATTTGTGGGCGTGGTAAACTGGGCTACATCATTGGTGAACTCCCTACTCCCAAGACAACTGACCCATTGTATAAGACATGGCTGTCTGAAAATTCTATTGTTCTTGCATGGCTCATCAATTCGATGGAACCACAGATTAGTCGTCGTTATCTCTAGTTCAAGACAGCCAAAGATGTGTGGGATGTAGCTCAACGGATGTACTCTGATCTTGGGAATGCTTCTCAGAGTTTTTAAGATTCATTCAAAATTAAAGGAGATGAAACAGGGTTCCAACTCTGTCACCTAATATTTTTCTGACCTCCAAGATCTTTGGCAAGAGTTAGATCTATTTTTTGAAGATGACTCATTTTGTGCTGAGTGCAGTGTCAAGCAAAAGCATAACCTTGAAAAAGAAAGAGTATTTGATTTCCTTGTTGGTCTTAATAGAAATCTAGATGAGGTACGGGGCTGAGTGATGGCTCAAAAGCCTTTCCCTTCTACTGACAAAGCCTTCGCAGAAGTACGACGTGAGGAAGCTAGCAAAAGGTGATGCTCTCGGATGACAAATCTGTACCTCCAGCCGCACCAGAAGTATCTGCCTAATGACTACTAAAACTCACTCAAATGGACAACAGCATCTTGATCATCGTTCGAACAAGCGACCATGGTGTGATCATTGTAATCGACCTGGACATACTCGAGACAAGTGTTGGGAGATTCATGGAAAACCAACAAATTGGTAGCCTCAAAAAAAAAAAAATGAAGGATGTGCACACCATACCCAATCCAATCAAGACCACTCTGGTGCATCTATTCCGTTCAGCAAGGAACAAATTGACCAACTATGCAAACTCCTTAATTCATCTTCTGTCAATGCCTCTCAGCCCATCCACCCACCAGTGGATCATGTTCTGTTGCCAAATCTGGTAAACTCTAATATGTTCTAAATTCCTAATCTATGATTCAATGTACAGACCCTTGGATAATTGATTCCGGGGCCTTTGATCATATGATAGGTAGCTCTAATTGTTTTCACTCTTATGTTCCTTGTTCTAAACATATCACTGTTAAAAATTGCTAATGGATCTTTTACACTAGTAGTTGGAATTAGTGATATAAAACTATCTCCAAATTTAATCCTCAAATCTGTCTTCCATGTCCCTGCCTTAAAATGCAACCTGGTTTCTGTTAGCAAAATCACAGGTGACAATCATTGTGTTGCTAATTTCTTGTCTTCTTCTTGTCAATTTTAGGACTTATCATCGGGGAAGATGATTGGCAGTGCTAGGATTCATGATGGTCTTTATTACTTTAATGATGATCACCCAAAGAGTTAACAAATTTTTTTATCTGGTGTTGCTTCTACATCTGTTTCCAGTACTAATGAAATTATGTTATGGCATCATAGGTTTGGTCATCCTAGTTTTTTATATCTAAAACGTCTATTTCTGTCTCTGTTTGATAATAAAAATATTATTTTTTTTAGTGTGAAATTTGCCAATTAGCTAAACATACTCGCATGTCCTTTTCTCCAAAGGTTTACATTCCTTCCACTCCATTCTCTTTGATCCACAGTGACATATGGGGACCTTCAAAAATTACAACTTGCCATAGGAAAAGATGATTTCTTACATTTATAGACGATCACACACGGGTTACATGGGTTTATCTCCTACATAACAAATCTGAAACCAGTCACATATTCAAAGTTTTTCACAAAATGATTCAAACTCAATTTCAAAGCCAAATTCGTGTTCTAAGAACTGACAACAGAAAAGAATATTTCAATTCCATTCTTGGTGATTATTTGTTAGAAAATGGAATTCAACATCAAAGCTCTTGTGTTGATATTCCACAACAAAATGGAGTATCGAAAAGAAAAAATCGTCATTTGTTAGAGGTAGCTCAGGCTCTAATGTTTACCATGCATATCCCAAAGTACTTGTGGGGGGATGTTATCCTTACTGCTACCTACCTCATAAATCGTATGCCAAGTCGTCCTATCAATTTTGAAACCCCTTTGTCTGTTCTTTCAAAAACCTACCCACATGTCTCTAAGTCTAATACACTTCCATTAAAATTTTTTGGTTGCACAACATTTGTCCATATTTATGACCATAATAGAAGTAAACTTGACCCTCGAGCCATCAAAACTGTTTTCATTGGTTATTCTCCAACCCAAAAAGGATATCAGTGTTACTGTCCAAAAACTAAAAAAGAATATATTTCTTGTGATGTCACATTCTTTGAAAATATACCATATTTTTCTCCAACTTCGCTTCAGGGGGAGAAATAGGATGAAGCTTGCTATTCTTGGGATATCCATGACCTGCCTTTACTTGATGTTAAGCTGGATACAACCGTCTCTATTCCTGAGTCAACTAAAATCAGTCCTCCTGTAATTGATCCAATTTCACTAGTATTGGAAATATGAAGAGATTTAACACTTTCAATATCTAAACAACCAGAATTGCAAGGTTACTTTAGAAAGCAAAAGTCTCAAGCAAATAAAGAAATCATGAATCCTACTCACAGTCACGAGGATGAACTGATGGTAGAGTCTCATTCACCAAATAAGTCAGGTAAATTCAGTCCTATTCCTGATCTAGATATGCCAATAACATTAAGAAAATGTATTAGATTTTGCACTCATCACCCCATTTCTAAATTCATATCTTACTCAAATTTGTCTCCTTCACTCCATGCTTTCACCTCGAGTTTGTCTAGTGTTTTGATTCCTAGATCTATTGAAGAGGCCCTATCTATTCCTGAGTGGAAAACTGTTGCTCTTGAAAAAATGCACGCACTTAGACAGAACAATACATGGAGCCTGGTAGAGTTGACACAAGAAAAAAATACAGTGGGTTGTAAATGGGTATTCACCGTCAAGTATAAGGTTGATGGTTCAATTGAAAGACACAAAGAGCGTCTAGTGGCCAAGGGCTTTACTCAAACGTACAGCATTGACTACATTGAGACCTTTGCTCCTGTTGCGCTACTCAATACTATCAGAATTCTTTTATCTTTGGCTGTAAACTCTGATTGGCCTCTACATCGACTTGATATAAAAAATGCATTTCTAAATGGTGAGCTTAAAGTGGAAGTTTTTATGTGTCATCCTCCAGGATTTCAAGAAAACCTATGGAGTCACATTGTTTGTAAACTCAACAAGTCCCTCTTTGGTCTGAAACAGTCTCCACGAGCTTGGTTCGACAAATTCTCCAAAGTTATCAAGGAATTTGGCTATGTCCAGGGACAAGCTGATCACATGTTGTTTGTTAAACATGCTGAAAATGAAAAAAATTACTATTCTTATAGTGTATGTTGATGATATCATTGTCATTGAAAATGATAACAAAGAAGTGAAAATAGTCAGGTAAATGATGGCAAAGGAATTTGAAGTTAAAGACCTTGGAGCGTAAAGATATTTTCTTGGAATGGAAGTTGCAACGAGTAAGAAGGTGATCTCTGTCTCTCAAAGAAAATATACTTTAGATTTGTTGGAAGAAACTAGCATGCTTGGATGCAAGCCGAGTAAGACTCCAGTTGAACTTGGCAACAAAGGAAAAATGCTTGAAAGAGGGCTGGTCGATAAAGGACAGTATCAACGCCTAGTTAGAAAGCTCATCTATCTCTCACATACACGACCGAATATTGCCTTTGTAGTGAGTTTAGTAAGTCAACATATGCACTCAACATGTCAAGGTCATTTGAATGCAGTATATAGAACCCTGAGATACTTGAGGCGAACACCCGGAAAAAGCTTGTTTTTTGCAAAGACTAATGATTGAAAGGTGAAAGCATTCACAGATGCTGATTGGGTTGGATCAATTAATGATTATAAATCAACATCTGGTTATTGCACGCTGCTATGGGGAAATCTGGTGACTTGGCGTAGAAAAAAACAGTCAGTGGTTGCTAGAAGTAGTGCAGAAGCTGAGTTTAGAGCTATGGCACATGGAGTGTGTGAGCTTATCTGGATAAGAAGGGTGCTGAAGGAATTAAAGATTGGATTTGATGAACCTATGTTGCTCTATTGTGATAATAAATTAGCAATTAGTATAGCTCACAATTCTGTTCATCATGATAGGACTAAACACGTGGAGGTTGATCGACATTTTATTAAACAAAAGCTTGATGGAAACATTATCAAGCTTGAATATGTCCCTACATCTCACCAATTGGCTGATATCCTCACAAAAAGACTCTCAGAACAGACTCATGACTTTCTTAAAGGCAAGCTTGGTCTCATCAACATCTATAGCCAAGCTTGAGGGGGAGTGTGGATGAAATCAGAATTATACATAATTAGAATTGTATATATTAAGATCTATGTTATTTGACAAGATTTATTTCCTTAAATAAGTTCACTGATTTGTTTTCTTAAAATTAGATTTCTAGCTGTTATAGCTCTGATTTTGTGGGATTTGATTTATTTCCCTGTAATCTATTTAAAAAGGAGTAATTCTCATCAATTAAAAATATATAGAAATTATTCATTCTAATCTGTGAATTTACATAGCATTATTCGGAGAACTAGTTTCCTTGAATACAAAGAGGTAAAAAGTCCAAAACAAAGAGAGGCAGGTACATACCGAGGAATTTTCTGGCTAATCAAATGTCCACATCCTGCCCACTGATTTGGTCATTATTGAAGGCTAAATATTTGTTCCCTTTCCCAAACTACAATCACCAAAAAAACTAGCATGATCCCATTGACTCGTTCACTTACTTTTTGTCCGTTGCATATATTAAAGCATGAAGAGTTATCTCACAATCCCTAAGTATTCCAGACAACATACGACCCCCTTTTCCTAAATTCAAATGGTTGAAAACTGTTCAAGGCCTTCCCCATTAGAGCCATGGCAGCAATGCTTGGAAACTGCTTCTTTCGAAGTTCCGCTGATGATGCATTGGAACTCTGTGGCTGACAAACCAGTGATTCATTGTTCTTCTTTGTTGACGCATCTCTCTGGTGGCACCATCTCCGAATCCAAGGATTCAAAGGAGTCACATCTTGTGTCTTCCTCACATATTCAGTGGAAAAGGACTCGTCATTCCTTAATAACCCAGCAGTCTGATCCAGAGCCATTGCTTCTTTACCAAGGCCTGGGCATTTCCCAATTGTCGGTTCTGAACTAGTCATTCCGCATTTTACAATTTCGCTGAAGGACTTGTTAACTTTTTCATGAAAAGAAGCTTCTTCCATTTTTGAGTTCTTAGTACTGTGAGCATAAGTATCTGAAGCACTCAACTTGAGACGTTTAACCCATCTGATGCTTGGGTCCAATTCTATATGACCACCTGGGAAAGCAATGGATTTGGAATGTGTGCGTGGCTCAGCGTCTAAAAGGAGGTGATCCACATCCAAACTCTGGGTTCTCGAGGTGCTTGTCTCCCTGTCGTCCGCTGAGCTAGCAACAGCCAGAACTGCAGGAAGCTCTTCATTTATATCAGGTAACTCAGTGTTGGGCAATCTGCCTGAAGTTTCTTCTGTCGATGGAGCAAGCACCGCTTGTGACGTTGATGACACTTGAGCACCTTTTGTGATCTGCAAAAACCATTCGTCACTAAGATCTAAATGCTTCACAATCATTTGCACATGGATTCTTAAAATATTAACATAAACAATTCCCACACGGTATCATCGCTAGAAGCCCATGTTACCTGTATCAGTACGACCAAATAACCGAGTATCTGACTAGCTAAGTAATTATCCTCAGAATTGAACTTTTAATTCCATACTTTGTAAGATAAAAGCTTAGACAGGTAAATAATAGCCGATGATGCCATTTATGTTCCACAGGCCCTCTCAATGCAGATGCAAATACAAATACAACTGCTATCACATGCAAGGGCTTCTTGGTGCAAATAACTCCAATGTTATGTTAAGCTACCACTTGACCTATAAGCTTCAGTTGATGCTTATTTGTAATAATAGGGAGAAAGTGGTAATCCAAACAATATCTCAAATGATTATTTACTTAAGGATTAGAACAGCAAAAGTTACCTCAGTTATTGGGGAAGAACCCACACCTGCAACAAATTGAACAGAAATAAACTTAATAAACAAAGTAATATATTTTTCATATCATTACTGTGAATTATTTAACAGTAGAAGCCTGTTTTTCATAAATTAGCATGATACAATGCAAACATGTAAGTTATAATACAAAAAAATATGTGTACATACAAGAAAAATGGTCTTTCTGGAAAACATCCATGTCCATAGTATCAGTTTCAGCAGACGATTCATTCCGTAAACAAACAGTAGAAGTCTTGACATCTCCAAAATCTTCTATTCCCTTGCTATCTGTGGAACTTTCCAGAGGTTGCAGTTTCACTCCGTGCTGGACACGGAAACCAAAACCAGGAGATAAACTGAGGAATTCATTGAGCATTTTTCCTTTGATGTTGGTGGAAAAGGTTGAGTCTCTAAACATTTCCCCTCCTTCTAACAAGTTGACACCAGTCTCCTTAGTGATCATAAAATGATGTGTCATCTGCGAAAACTTCGAAGGATGTCCAGATAACTGCCCCATAGAATCTACAGTAGTGCATATTCCCATTGTATCCACATCAGGAAGAGAACCTGCAATTCGTCGTACCGAGAAAAAATCATGAAGTAATTTTCCTAATTTGTTTGACTCTGAATGACTGCTCCAGTTTGGAAAAGATCTATTACCATAACGATTTTGCAGATTCTCACACTGTTTACCAACAACTGGTAGTTGATTATTGCTTACTGAGGGATCAAGCAATAGCAAAGGCATATTATTTTGCCTTGATGGTGCAGTTCCGGATCTTCTGAAATCTAAGGAGTGACTGATTTTCTTTTCATCGACCAAAGACTCAGAATAACTTGGAAATTTAGTATTTTTCCAGTGTTCTTTAGATGTAACAAGCTGGCTTGGTTGATTAAGCTCTTCTTGCTGCCATATGAAGGAGTGTACAGGAGACTTTCCACTGTCATATCTATGTGGCACAATTTTAGAACATGAACCTACATCATGCTGAAAAGATGGTGAAACAGCCGAACTTTTCTGATGAAGAGATTCAGCAGGTGATTTTACCTGCTGCTCCAGATTCCCCGGTATACCTTCATGCTGGAAATGGCCTCCTGATGAAGTTCCCATTTCATAAACTACCCGATTACCAGTTGTGACATTCCTTGGTGCCATTACGGTGTCCCTATTTTGAGAAAGAATAAACTTAGGAAAGGATTGGCTTTCCGATCTTCCCTTGCTAAATTTATCTGAAACTAATTTTAGACTCTCATTCATGGCATTAACAGTGTCAATTCTGGATTCAGAAAATTCTCTGGTACTTTTGGCAGATTTAGAAATTTTGGGTGGTATCTCAGGGCCAAGCTGCTTACTGTTCCTGTCTTCCCTGTACGGACAGCCACGCGATAACATATCAAGACCCTGGCTTTTGGGCATACAACTAGAGTGCATCCAATGAGACATCCAAGCAGACTGGTGAAAATGCAAAGACTCTTTAGCCATTCCATCACTATCATGATCTGACTGTACAACATGATCAGACATGATGTAAAATTATGTTTCAGTCAACATAATTCCTCATCAAAGCTTCATCATAGCCCACCTGATCATGCCGTCAAGGAAACATCATCAGAGTCCACACTTGGCTAACATAAAAAGTTTATATAATTTTGGGGAAAAAAATAGATCAAACTAATACGAAAAGAATAGAAATAAGGGCCCAGTGATTGTTTCAAGTAATGAGTAATGAAACAAAGAAAAGAGATTTCTAAGCTAACATATAAAGTTTACAGGATTTGATAGAGATCATTTCTAAAATTAGCTTAGTTGATTCACTTTCTTAACGATTAGCATTAATCCAACCAATGCCATGTCTAGCTATTTCAAGGATGCTCAAAGTAGACAAATGACCAAGTGTAGAAGGAAGACTACACTGTCAAAAGAGCAAGCCAAATTCCTAGCTTCCCTCATCACTTCTCTACTTCCACATACTAAATACCAACAAATTATGCGCTAACGTTTATGCTAATGACCAACAAATGAGTGAATGGAAAATGAAAAACACAAAGTGGACTCTATATTCTTACAAACAATCATAAATTCAATCTGCAATTAAGATCATGAATCAAGACTCTCAAACACAAAACCAACATACGACATCTAGTTAAACAGGTCACAGAACCTTTCTCACCTCATCTCCTTGAAACAATGAGACATCCCTATTTTAGGATAGCACTTCTGCTTTAGTGGATCTTATCTTATGCGGCTAACAGTTTTAAGTAGCCAAAAGCATTTTTATTAAGCCTAATAGCACTCATACCACAGTTGAACAACCTTAACTCCATGGGACCCGCAAACATGACGACGAAGCAATGCCACCAACTCCAATTTTTTTCTTTCACCACAAAAAAAAAAAAAAAAATATCTGGCCAAGGCTTCTCACTCTCAAGTCTCAACTCAAACTCAGCAGTAATATGTTGTTAAACAACAGGACATTACAACTAGTCTTGACGACAAAAAATTTCCATTCAGCCAAAACACAACAATCATACATAAGCAAGCATGTTCTGCCTCCTGCTTTCTTGATTAAAATAAAGCAACAACATTACAAGGAAGAAAGAATAAAAATGACAACTTGGCAATAAAGACTCCATATTTCTTCAGCAAAAGCACAAACCCACTAACAAATTCATGTAAAAAAAAAATGCAAGAACAAGAGTTCTTACCTATATGGGCAGAGGGTAATTGACGGGTTGATCAAAATAAATTTAAAGAGAGACAGAGAGAGAAATATTAAAAGATGAAAAAAAATGGAGAGAAGTGAGTGTTTTCTTCTATAGGAAGAAATCAATTTTAGAAACGGAAAGTCCTTAAAAGGAGTTTTTGTTGTAAGAAGATGATGAAACTGCAAATAACAGAAGTAAGAGCCGAGCTTTCTCTTTGCTCCTTGCTTAGCCACTTCTTTGTAACATTTCTTTTATAATTATTTTATTAAATTGTGAAGCCGACGGGGTGAAAACGGTCCCACTAAATGCAACTTTTTTTACCAATCATAATTTTCCTACCTCTAGTTGAACTAATTGGGAAGTATCGAAACAAACATGCAAATAATTTAAATGATTAGAAATTGAAGGATCAGAACAATATTAGTCAAGAAAATTGAGTCAAAACTTTGCGAGAGCTAGGATTGTGATCATGTACTTCCGAGTTTCATTTCTCAATTAATTTCTAAATATAAGTACTTGCTAATGAAGATGATTAATTGATCATCTATAGTCAATAAGTATATATCAATCAGTCATATATTTATTGATGCATTCTTTAAATCTTAATGTGTCATTTATAATGTAATGTGATTAGTGTTAAAAATTATATGTTTATTAAGGGGTAAAAATATTATTTTGTGCTTATAATATAATTTATATTTCTAACTACATGACATATTATGAATTTTTAATTATTTTTTTAAATAATTGATTTTGTGTGTTTTGTATGTTTATTAAATAAAAATAATAATTTCACGCAATTTGAGACTCCAAACAAATGAACAAAATGTTATTAACAATCAAAATGTATAAAATTTTTTTGATTTAAAAGACACCTTACTAAAATTACTTCTGCATAATGTCTAATTAATAATATATTTAAAGAAGCATTATACACACATCTCGAGTTGTATGTATGTAGTTGCAATTTACTTTTTAAGTAATTAGTGTGAAACACACATTACTTTTATTAAAAAATAGATAAATAATATTGTTCATTTTATGTGTAATGCATAACTCATAATATATTACGTGCTAATGTTTAATTGAGTCATGTATGTGGTTATAAAATTGAATTAATTCACACCTCTACAATTGATAAATCAAATTTTCCAAAAATATATTAGAAGTCAAGAATGTGCAACAACCAACGAATGCCACGGTGGATCCATGTGATATTTTTGGGTCACATACATAGGACATCCCACTAATAATTATGAAATGAATTTTTCGCATTGAATAATATGTTAGCATGCAATTTGCGATCCTATGTGTCATGGGAATTACATTAATAATTTAAAAAAAAAACCCAGACTCACATGTTGAGAAAAGAACAAATCATGAGTTTAGGATACGTTGCTTCGCAGGATCACCGAATGTCGGCAACCGAACCGAGATTTACTCAAATCTTTGGCACTTTATGCGAACAATGTTGAAAATATCTTCTTGTTGTTCCTTCGCCTCTTCAAAAAATTATCTTTGACTGATTCGTTGGGTTGGGCCACAAGTTGCATGGCTGAATGAATGAATCGACGCTGCCTGCACTAAAAAGTATTTCCCTGTTATTTATGGCTACTCAATCTGACTCTGAAGATTCGATTTTCTCTGATTTCTCATCTTCCTTTGTAGTGGGACTCACGTATTTCCACCAATGTTTTAAATTTTTTTTTTTTAAAAAAAAGAAAAATTAAATATTGAGATAGTTAAATATGTTTTGGGAGCAACATGAAATGATTAAGATTCTCTCATAATCTGATCTACTCCCGAGTGAAAATACACATGAGTGATTGTAGTTAATAAATAAAGAAAATAAAAAAATTAAATTATACATATACACTATAACTTAAATACACATAGCACAAGATTATTAAAAACTCATGAGAGCTAGATCAAGAGAGTATTTTTATCTAACATAAAAATGATAAACAGATAAAAGAATATATAATAATAAGTACTTTTCTTGATGTCTCTATATATACAGTATTGTTTTAGGTTATTATCTTATATTTTATTAAAATTTAAAAAGATTATTAAAACTATAATCTAATAGTTTTCAAATTTTAATAAAATTTAGAATTTAGAATTGAAATATATATATATATATAACAATTTTCAAGTGCGGGTGTCTATTTTATATTTTATTTGTGTGAACACGTTATTAAAGCATGCGATTTAATATTTAATTAAAACGACTCTAATAAACTGTATAATTTAATGACATGTTCGCATTAAAAAATTGAAACCTCCCACATTAGAAGAGGATTATAAAGAGACAGACTTTTAAATCCAAGCTTAAATATATTTTTAGCTAATAGATTAGACTGAATTAAGGGTCAAGATTAGACAACATGACTTGTTAATTTCAGTAATAATTTTCTCTCTCCTCTCTTTAATGTTTAATTATCTTTCTTCTTTTATTTAATATTTTTCTTCTTTCTCTTCTTATAAATCTTATAAATAAATAAATGAAATAATTAAAACCATCAAAATTAATTTATTTATATAATTAGAAACTGTCATTTGTATTTGAAGAATTTTGATTTATTAGTTTTCTCTCCTTTTTAATTTCTGTACTCCAACAATATCATTTGAAGGAGATTTCGATGGTTCCAATTGGAGAATCAACATAATTCAAAGTATTGGCTTCTCTTCCTGTTCCTGAGGCATATGAAGTTTTGAAAAGAGAAAATTTCGGTTACTTTTTAACGCAATGCATTTATCATGTAAAAGCATTGCATGTACCGTGTGATCTTTGCTATCCTATTGCACCTGAAGCTAATACCAATGCTAATGGTTTCTTACCGTCAATGGTAATTCATTTCGACGGAGCTGACATTTTTCTGGATAATAGTTCCGCGATGGGGTCTGTTGAATTAGAAGAGAGAATGGAGATAAATATTAAAGACGTAGAGTATTAATGGGAAAAATATATTATGTAAGACAGAGAAGAATGAGTAATAATTTATTATTATTAGAGACCCCTTACTTTAGTTTTTAAAATTATAGAAGGTCATGTCAATTTTAACCTCAATTATTGATTAATTCTAATTTAATTATTAAAAAATTGTGTTTAAAAGTGTATCTCAGTGCATGCGCTTTTTTTTAATGTGATATGTTTTTAAGTCTTTTATTTAATAAAGTTAAATTTTAATATAATTAATAATATAATTTTATATTATATTAAAAATTAATTTTATTAAATTACACGACTTATTAGCATATTGGCATTAAAAAAAAAATGAGAACGCGGCCTGCAGCTAAGAATGTGTGTATATAGCTTAATATGAAACGGAGGTAAAGAGAGATGATATATCCAATATTCCAATTCCACTTGCGCATGGCATACGAGTGTTGTTTTGAGAATGGGCATATAAAATATCTCATATTAATTATTATTATAAGAAACATAGATTTTTGAAAAAATTGGGAGTTGGGACCAATTCCGTGAATGTGCTTGGGGTCTCTTAACCCAAGTTCTAACCCATGGTTCGAGCCGATGATGGTGATGGCCGCTCGGCTCATGCAAGTGGAGCAAGCCGAGTAAGCGAAGATCAAATGGAGTTTTTTAAATTATTAAAAAGAAAAGAATGGCCATAATTTAACTTTAGTATAATTAAAGTGTTTTTGTGGTTAGAGGTTTCAATTGCCACGCACCTAGTTTACTGACCAAGCAAATTCAAATTTCGAGCTCTTGGCTATTATTCTTCCACGTTAGATCTTTTCATTCGAATCGATTCATTACAATTTTACTGTGTCATGTGTGGTATTATTTGATTTTTGTCCTATGCTTTTGGCTTTATATCTTAATGCAAGAAATCTGGTACGAGATTTGTCTAATTTCGACCAAATTGTCCTTGGAATATTTATTTTAATGGTTTAGGTTCCACTTTGATACTATTTGCTTTGATGCGAGTTTTGGTTCTTTCTAATAATCTTATCCGATGACAGCTTAATTACGCTCTTTTGATGTGAGCGGATGTAAATGCCGAAACTTTTATATCACTTCAATTTATAGGACAATGATTTTTTTTTTTCAAATCAACTATATATATATATATATATATATAATTAGTTAAACTAACATTTCATTTAAAATTTAGTAGAGTGGACCTTTCTCAAATATTAAAAAGAATGAAATTAGAATTATATTATATAAGATTTATAAATTAATCTTAATAATTATTTGATCGTAAATATCAATATAATAATTTCATGAAATATAAGTTATAATATGAGCAGTAATCTCATTTAATTTTCATAAAAAAAATTCCATTTAAAATTGAGATTTGTACTAAGTTACAACTGTTGTGAAATAAAAAGTGCTAATATTTGTAATAAAAATATTTAAATTTTAGTATAAGATCATCATTGATTTAAAATCATAACCATAAATCTATGATTTAACTCCAAACCCTCGCATACCTCTTAAAAATAAAAATTAAAGAAATAATGTATATGACATTCTTATATGTTAACCACAGGCTTCGCACCCAAGGCTTTATGTTGTGAGCCCAAACTGGCCCCAACTTGGTCTTAAGGCCCAGCTCAAGGCCCCACAATGAAATAATAATATTAATTGATTTAACTGTTGTAGCTCCTTTTTTTTAATGAGATACGATAAAATTGATATATTTATAACTAGAATTCAATTCAATACCGCCCACAGTTTTATCCTTAGAAATTGCTTATAAATATATCTCAAAATTAGCATTTACAAACCTTCTATAAATTTGGAAGAATAGTAACTCTACCTACAAATTAATGAGAAAATGAGAGAAGAGAACTCTCATCTAAATATATATAAAAATATGTGAAATAGTCTACATGGAATATTTTGAAGGAAAGAAAGAAGACCACAACCACAAGAATTTGATCTAAGGCAAACTTCACGGTTGCCAAGCAAAAAATGGTAAGCATTTGCCAATGTAAGAGCACCATTTGCTGAGTGGCGCCACACCCCCTTGTGTTTAGTATTAATCACAGATAAATCAATGTTTTCAATATTTGAAACTAACAATGAGAATGAACAATGAAAATTATCTAGAACACTATCACAAATCAAGACACTCATAATAGAATTACTAAAATCATTATTGTTCAACCAAAAAAAAAAATGGAATCTGACAACTATAGCAACATAAATTGATCCTTTTTCCATCACCGATCACCCACCACCCAATGGCAATTAGTAAGAATTATAGCCTTGGAATAAGATTGGGACCAATTATATAAAGAAAGTTGAAATCGACCTTTTAAGATCTCACACCAAATTGATGAAGATGTCAAAATATTCCAAGTAGCCTTAAGAAAGGTTGTGTGGTTCAGTAAAGACAATTCATGGATGCCCAAGCCTCTAAAGTCCTTTGGAGCATAAACGTGTCGCCAAGAATGAGAAACCATTTTACTAGTGTCATGAGAACCAGTCCAAATAAAATTGCAGATCCAACCATATTTTTGTTTGAGGAGTGAACATGGCCACTAGTAAACCATGAAGCCGTGGAGTTTGTTATGACTTGTTTTTGACGTAGTCCAAGCAATTACAATTGGATCCCTTTTATTTCTCTTTTAGTTCTCTTTAACGTTTAAGTTTGTTTTGCATTTTGCTTTTTGTTCCTCTTTTTATGGTTTATAATATGATGGCACAACTATTATATAAAGCTTGCTTGGTAGTGAATAAGAACATAAAAATTTGGCAGCATATTATTGTCTTGAGAGGCTTTGACCTCTCAAAGATCAATTCATTTTCTTTTTAATTATTTTTATTTACGTTTGAAACCAAGAAGTTGTAACATCTTTGGTATTAGAGCCTGGTCACAATAGAGGAACGAGTGAAGAAAAATTAAGAAACCTTGACTTCTTTTGCACTAGGATAGTAAGAGTTATCAACACAGTAGGTTGAGTTTGCCACTCAAATGCAAATCTTGACTCAACTCTCTAAACAAATGGAGAGGATAAGTTAGAAATTTTCTACTAAATATCCAGAAATTGGTGAAACTTCCGTTAACCGCCATCAGAATTGAATGAGTCACGCCACTCCTCAAAGAGCTAGAGGTTCTTTGAATACTTTCATTCTTAAAACTATGAAGCTGGATTTTCCAAAATATGATTGCACCAATGATCCAACGCCATGGTTATGTATAATAGAAAGGTATTTTATGCTTTATGAAATTTTAGAATCTGACAAATTTTCTTTAGCCTCTTTTTACTTGGACGAAGATATAAAATATGATATCAAATGCTGGGGCAATAGCTTCTTTATATTTTATTAGAGGACTTCATGCATGGATTATAGCTAGATTTGGACCCAATCAGTTTGAAGATCAATTCAACAAATTGATAAAGTTGCGGCAACAAGGGTCAGCGTTGGAATATCAAGGAATGTTTGAGAGACAATTGGCAGGGGTGAGAATTCTACAGCAAGATCGTGAAGTGAGTTGTTTTTTAATCAGATTGAAGGACAACATTCGCACTGATTTTCAAGCACACCGTCCCTCAACACTTACCAGGGCTATTAGGTTAGCTAAGCTATATGAGGCTCGTGAATTGGCTCAACAGAAGACTACAACAACTCAATAAAGAACATTCGACCAGTAATAAAAAATTGGGATTCAAAATAACAATCCACCTAGTGCAACGACGATAAGAAAAATAACTCCTACAGAGCTTTTCGAGAGGGAAAAAAAAAGCTATGGTTTCATTGTAATGACAAATACAATTCGGGCCATAAGGTGTTGATGCGACCTCAAATGAATATTTGTCAGTATCACGAGGTTTCCACCTTTTGAGCAGGTGTGAGCTCTACAAGAATAGAGAGAAAATAATAGAGATAAGAAAGAAAGAAACTTTTGTATATTATCTTCTTGTTCAGCTCATGCCTTCACTTTATATATATCCTTTCCATTCTACTACTTTTTTGTGTAAGTAGCCAATTGCAATAATAAAATAAAATAATAGAAATCACAGCTGTCCTCATGGAATAATTCTCCTGAATATTCCCCTAGGTGATATAATCCTTGAGATGTTCTGGAATTTTGCGAACACGAGCTGGTCGTTGCAATGTTTGCTCCACTTCCTGCATTTCAACTACAGGGCCATCTTCCATCTTCTTTACTTTAATGGGCCAAGATGTATCACTCCCCTCCCCTTGAGAATGAACCTTGTCCTCAAGGTTAAGCTCTAGGTACAGTCTGCAGGACTCAGTAAAGTCTTCCCAAGTTGAATTCTCAGGAGCACAGCCAGACTACTGAACCAAAATTTGATAATGCTTTTTTCCTTGTTTTAATATGAATCGGTCAGCAAGTATAGCTATAGGAGTAGAGACAGGCTTGTTGTCAATGGTATCAGGAGGCAAAGATTTAAAGTTTACAAACACTCCATTTAAAATTATGCTCACCCCAAAATTAATTACCAAAGAAGTAAAACCTAAATGAATATTTCAATTTAGTAGTGAAGCTAATTTTTTTCATCCGGGTTAAATCCAGGTACTTTTACAAGATGTCATGTCTACGGTTATTTATCATATCATTTCATTATCATATATAAGAGAGATAGCTACACATATGACACATAATTGTCATAATAAACATGATGCCAAGAAATAAAATTTAAATGCTAAATACAAAAATCAAAAAATCAATTTATAATTTTCATGGCCAATGATAGCCAACTACCCCTTTAATTGTCATAATAATATTTTGGCCAATATAACTATATATTTAGAAATATTAGTTGTAGTTCCTACTGCTATCTCAGGATCGTCAGATATCATGTAAAGAGCCGACAACTCCTTGATACAACTAACAGCATGGATTATAACTAAAAACGGTATTTAAACATACAGGAAAGACATTATCATTCTTCTGAATTAAAGGGTATCTATATTGAACCAAAATCTATTTGTTTATGTTAACTTAAGATTGAAATCTGGGGCTAAGAATGGAAAATCATTAAGTTATGTGAACATTACAAGTCATATGACTTGGGCAGGTCTAATACAAAAAGGTGTACAAATTAACCTTAATGCATCAGCAATTTCTGTGAGTAGTTTTGTTAATTCAATAGTCTATTCCCTTACAACTCCATCAACACGAAAAAAGTTGATCATCAATTCAACATGAGTTTGCTACAATGAAGAACAATAGTCAAAATGTTTGTTGCAACATTTATTGTATGCTTCTAGCCAAATCTTATTAAAAAAGAAAATTATCATTCGTATACCTTATATTTGTTCTGTTATCGAAAATATTAAAATACTTTGAGGGTGTATCAATCGTCCACCTTTAGTTAACAAAATATATCAGCCGACCACCAAACCGTTAGTTGCCGTTTGAAAGTTAACGGAATTACAGTGAATTGACGATTTTACCCTTGAAAATTATCACTTGTATACCCTCAAATTCTCTTTTTATCACTTGTATACCTTTAAATTATCACTTGTATCATATAAAAAGACCAAATTACCCTCTGACATCATCATACTTAAACGGCAACTAACGGTTTGGTGGTCAACTGATACATTTTGTCAACTTAGGGTGGACGATTGATACACCCTCAAAGTGTTGTATTATTTTTTATAATGGAGAAAATTAAGGGTATACCAATGATAATTTTCCTATTAAAAATTAGAGAATATTGGTTGATTCAAATCAATGTGGAACTATTACCGCATGCCCATGACTCTTAGATGAGAATGTCCTCATTTTTTTAATATGAATTTAGGATTTTACAACATTGTAAGTTTTTTACAATGTTGTAAAATTTCGAATCAACATTTTAAAAAATACAGATATCTGCAAAGATTATAATAATAAGACTACATGCATGTATTTCATTTGTGTTTTATAACTCGGTGATTGTTTTTCATTTGTGTTTTACAACTCTATGATTTGTTTGATGATGTACGCAATTTTCCCATGCTTTCTAAAGCCATGGATAATATTAATCTCTTTGGTAGTTATCAAAATTTTAAAGAATGAATGAATAATTATTTATATCTATTTTTAAAATGTAATACAAAAATTAAGGTGAAATGAAACAAATCATACACCAACAAAAAATGCTATCTAGTCCCTTTAGTGTTTGCATCATTAATTGTGAAATCATCCTTGAATTTGAGAGCTGCATTTCTAAGCCAAGCCCCCCCACCAGTCAAGTCCTTGGACAAGAACATAGATGCTTCAACATCTGATAAGCTGTTAGACCAAGCAACCCTTTTTGATCGATCAGCTCCCGGACCCGAACATCTGTATTCACCGTAGTACAACTTTCTGCAAAATCAACACATCAAAAACAATGAAACAAGTTAAACACCTGGCCTGTGTGTGGTTAATTTCAATTTGGTACACATACTATTAAAGCAGATTAATTGAATAAATGGTATACTTCTGCTTGGCATGGTCGTTCAGATCATTCCATCCTTGGGGCAGTATCACATCGGACATGTAAGTCAGGGCATACACAACCCTAGAATAAGGACCCCAGGGCCTTCCAAGCACTGCCTTACCAACGCCGGAAATCTTGCAATCCAAGAAAGTGAATCCAGTGTTTTCCTCTGATGACACTCTTTTCTGAGCAGTTATAGCTCCGCCCCACGTGGAAAGAGAATGTATAAGGCATCTCTGCAAATTAAGGTCATGAGTCAATGTTGTGAAAATTAATTAATTGTTTATGCTAGAAATTAAGGTAGCGTAATGAGAATGAGTACTCACTTCAAAGAGGGAGTTAGCATTTCCGCTGATGAAATCCGCGCCTCCTTCGATGTAGCATTTGCTATAATAATGATTTCCAGTGTCATCTAGCAGTGTATGTTGGTAAGACAGAATCCTGCAGCCGTAAAATGCAGCTCTATCTGCAGAGACTCTTAGCGCAACTGCTTTGCCGTATGATCCATATGTGTTCTGTAAAATATTAATTTTTCAAGGTATAAGTTATATACGTAAATGATGGCTAGCAACCAAGGACTTGATCATATACGAATACTGCAAAGCAAATACGTACCTGAATCGTTAGAGATCGCGCAACAAAATGAGAAGCCAACACAGTGAGAGTTGCAGAATCAAGGATGGAGCCACCATCACTCCATGTTATTTTGGTGCGAGATGCCTTTGTGCCACTGATTGTTATGAAGGGCTTATTAGCAGGCACAATAATCTTTTCTCTGCATATATATGATCAAGCACAAGTAAACATATAGAAGAAATTGTGTATTGAGTTCCAGCTATTGAAACCAACAAAATTCAATTGAAAATATATATAAAAGAAGAGATGTAACATTTAATTATTGACCTGTAAATTCCTGGGGCAACCGAAATGAAAACCAATTCTGAGTTATTATCTGGTACAGAATCAATGGCTTCTTGTATGGTCCTAAAATCTCCTCTGCCGTATTTTTCAACTCTAATGAGAACAGCAGTGGAGAAATCTTTGGGAATTGTAGCAATGGAGCCGCAGGTAGCCGTGATTGAAGCAAAAACAATTGTTGTTGCAACAAACAGAATGCTAACATTTTGACTATAATTCTTCATTGTAACAGAACCCATATACGTTAATGATCAACTTTTTCTACACCTTTCAATATATGGCTTTCCCTGCCCCCAGGTGAAATTAGATATAAACCTTTACTTACTCTACTTAATTAGAAACTAACAAATAAAGATAGGTCTATTTAGAGATTGTTACTGTCATATGACTTGTAATGTTAACATCACTTGAGACTTGACGATTTTTCATTCTCACCCTCAGCTGTCATCTAAAGTTAACATATACAGATAGACAATGACATAATTTAGATACCCTTTTAATTTAGGAGAATGATAGTTCTTTCCTGTAAGTTTGAATACCTTTTTTAGTTGTAGTCCATTAACTGTTATTTGTTTTAGGGAGTTAACAGCTCTTGACTTTGAAAAATCTTAATAATAAAACCTTATATCCAACGGTTGTGAGCTGGCAATATTATAGAAACCAAACTATTATTATCACGTATTTGGCTATTATTTGCCCGTGAAATCATACATTAACCTTTTGATTTTTGTTGTATTTAAAATTTTTAATTTTTTTCTTTAATTAGTATCATTTTTAATTGCCACAATAATATTAACTTTCTAAGGACGTGGGCTTGAAGCTTTTTTCATGTAACATGGAATCTTTGCTGATATCTTTTGCCATCCCTCCTATGCCTTAAAACTGAAAATTTTCTTTTCACATTTATATGGCTCCTTCCTTTTGGTTAATCGGCCCCCTTAAAACAGAAGCTACAAGATTTGTCAATTACATGGAGTCTGATTTGGTTCTGCTTAGTGTCTGTTCCAAATTAAGAGTTTATAGTTGTGTCTTACTCTTTATCCAAATCAAGGTAACTACGTATACGACTTTCATTCGTCGGAAATGACCAAACAAATCCTCGTCCACAAACAATACATGCAAGCAATAGTATAAATGCTGTAAACGGTAGGCGGGTTTGATCATGTTCAATAAACAACCAACTTAATTTAATGGGAAAGCTGCAATCGAGTACGGAGAATAATTAAGTTAATTATGTCAAGATTAACTAACAAATACAACATGGCGTGATAGAAAATTTTCTGAGTTTTTACTTTTGCAATTAATCTCATAGCTGATGGGTGATGACTGGACTTGAATAAGTAATCATGTAGCACGTAAACTTGAATAAGTAATCATGCCCAGATTTCACACACGTTACGCAATCTTGTATTTTAAGCAAAATCAGCTAGTGATGCTTCTGCTTACAATATCCTTAATTCTCTAATGTACTTTAATGTTTACATTAAGATGGCCATCTTTTACTTCAACTGCAAGAAATCGGCTACAAGCCATCAATTTGGTCGACTTTCATCTGGGCATGCCATATATAATAAGGTCTACAAACCTAAATGCCTCAGTAAATTCTGTGCAACGTTGCTTCATTCCTTCCCTGAAGCATAAATAGTTTTTTGGAGACTTTATTCTTTCAACTCCATCGAGAACAAATTAAAATTTGAGCACATGCACATGGGTTCTGCTACAATGAAGTATGTTAACAATATGTTTCTGGCCACAATTGTTTTTGGTTCACTCATGGCTACCAGCACTGCTGCTACTAGCTCCATGGATTTGTCTACTGCCATTCTCGTTCAGTTGATCAATCTGGCAAAGGAGATTTTAAGAAGATACAGGATGCCATTGATTCTGTGCCGTCTAATAACTTGGAAACTGTTTCCATCCGAGTTAAGCCAGGAACATACAGGTACATTTATTTGCAAGCTTGGTATCTCCGGCTGCCTTAATTTGCCGTCTATGGAAATTTTATTGCATGTGCGTCTGCAGAGAAAAGATTGCTGTTCCTGCTGATAAGCCTTTCATTACGATAAGTGGCACAAAGGCTTCTAGCACCATAATAACTTGGAGTGATGGTGGGGAGATATTTGAATCTGCAACATTCGCTGCGTTGGCAGATGATTTCGTTGGAAGATTTCTAACCATTGAGGTATTTACTTGCATTATATTTCAGTGTTGGTATTATGATGCTCATTTTTTAAATTAGTACTTAACTTTATGATTATTTGCATGCAAAATTTGAAAGCTGAGTCATACTAGATCTCCTAATTTATTTCTTGAACAACATCAACAGAACACTTATAGGTCAGCCGGCAAAGCTGTTGCACTAAGAGTGTCAGCAGATAGACCAGCATTCTATGGGTGGAGGATCCTGCCTTATCAAGATACTCTCTTGGATGATACTGGAAACCATTGCTACCGCAACTGTTACATTGAAGGAGCCACGGATTTCATTTGTGGAGATGCTGCCACCCTCTTTGAAGTGAGTGTTCTTCATAGACTACAGAGAAAGAACTTAGATACCATAATTCATTAAGTTCAATTACAGTTTCCCCCTAAAAACCAAAAATTTTGAACAATTTTATCTCTTTTACAGAGTTGTCATATACATTCTCTTTCCACGGGGAATGGAGCTATCACTGCCCTAAAAAAAGTGTTGCCAGAAGAAAACACTGGAATCACTTTCTTGGGTTGCAAGATTACTGGTGTTGGGAAGGCAGTACTTGGAAGGCCATGGGGGACTTATTCTAGGGTGGTTTATGTAACATATGCACTTTGATTTTCTTCATTAAGTGTATGATTTAATTTTTTGTCTTCGAATCGAGATAAATTGAGGGCAATTAAGAGCTCGAGTGGTCGGATTTTATTTTCGTTGTGAGTCCGGTATAAGCTTAAGTGAAAAAAATAAAAAAAAAAAAGAAAACGGGTTCTATATTTGCTGGGCCGGGGGTTATTGTTGGTAATGAAGAGAGAGAGAAGGCATAAGAGAGAGAGAGAGAGAGAGATTGACCCGTTTGACCCGTTGACCCGGAAACCCGACCCGGACCCGCGAACTTGACCCGATCAGTTCTCACAATTCCGACCACCTTACCAGCCGTGTTTGGCACCGATCTGAAGCTTGGGAGAAGAGCAACGAATCCATGCCGTCCTTGCTGCCGGAAAACGCCTAGACCGCCGCCGGTTGAAGCTCGAAACCCGTGGCCAAAACCCATTTTTGTCGCCGTGGATTTTGACAGATTTTTGGCACGCCACCACTTAGATCTTGTTCCTCAGCTCACCAGCATCATTTTTCGACCAACCCCGTTACCTGAATCGACCGGATTGCCGCCGATTAGCTCTTGGAAAACTCACGGCTTTGGGAGCTCGATCTGCCGCCATCACCGTGAGTGCGAGGTCACCGCCGCCACCATTGGACTCACGACGGTCGGAACTATCAGACCTAAGCTCCCCGTTGTCGTTGACTGAAGTCCGGTCACCGTTGACCGGTAGGGCGATTCGGTAATTTCATAAAATTTTAGGGTGATTTCGTAATTTGTGAAATCTGTGCATAATTTGGTAATTTTAGGTTAAGGCAGTAAGGTAATTTGTGATTTCGAGAATAATTCGGTAATTTAAGTTGTTAAGGATATTTCGGTAATATTACGCTCCGAGGGTAATTTCGTAATTTCTAACATTGTGGTTATTCCCGTTAATTGAATTGAGAATAATTTGATAACTGAAGATTCTACGGATATTTTGGTAAAATAATGATGTTGGGGGTATTTTGGTAATTTTGGCATGTAGGGGTATTTTGGTAATTTTGTACATGTGGGAATATTAATATTCGTTTTGAGAATTATTATGTAAGATTAGTTGTTTTTCAATTTACGGAGAATGATTATGTCATTTCCTTGATTAGGAGGATCCGCGAAAGAGAATCAACCCGCGGACGTGGAATATATAAAACTTATTTTTATAAGTATATGCCGATTTTATGATACAGTGTAGTATGTTTTAAAAAATAAGTATTTAATGATTTTCTAGAAAATTGAGATTTATCTATGTGTTGAGATTTATTGTTATTAAAATGGGTTTGAATAATGATTTTATTGTCGCATTTAAGTAAATGCATGATATTAGAATTGAGTGGATTTGAGATATGTTGAAGAAAAAGAAAATAAGATTTCAGATGAGATTATATGTTTACGTACATGTCTATAAAATGTTATTTGAGAAATCATTAAACAGTACCCTTCCCTCCAGATACAGAGAAACAAATAATATGAGATGAATACAGAGATACAGATGAGATGAGATCGAGGCCTTTGGGGCCCGTCTAAACACATATAGAGGCTTTGGACCGTGTGTTTGGGCGCTTTTGCCTTTTGGGGGCTTATGCATGCAAAATGATAATTACAGAGATACAGATAATGAGATATATGAGTATAAGATGAGATTTTCCCAGTCTATTCGTGTAGCTCCGGGGCATGTGGTACCCAGATAGTACGTCATTGCCTGTCTGTTGAGGTCCGGATATGATGAGATCATTCTTCTAGGTACTTGTTTGATGATAGCTTTTGATATGCAATATTTGATATGACAAGTATTATGATTTTATGCAGATTTATGTAATGTGGTAATTCAGTGACTGATTTGAATTAAATATGTTTATATAAGTTCTTATGAGATTTTGATGAAATTGATTTGAGAAAGAGCAAATCATTTTAAATAAATTTATTTATTTTTCGGAAACTAGTATCCACTCACTAAGTTTTATACTCACCACATTTTTATCATATTATTTTTCCCGCAGGAGATTTGTAGGTACATCAGTCAACCCAATATTGGTAATTAGATTTGAAATTGTGGCCGCGTGATGGTGCTAGGAGTCATAGATTTAATATTTTGATATTTGAAATTTTTAAGTTGTATTTATTATTATATTTTGTAAGTAAAGATAACCATTGTATTGGTTTTTATATTTGAGTGATTTGGGTGATATTTGAGATATTGATTTGAGAAGTTGTTTTTGAAAGTTGGATGATTATTGAGATATTATTAGGAGTGTTATTTTGTAATTGTAGGTTTGGGAATGTTGTATTTATAGGGGAGATTCCGTCGAATTTTCGGTAGAATCCTTAGATATTATTTTTCTTATCGATTCGATTTTACGAGTTTAGACATACTCGCCCTAGGGGTGCGAGGCGGGTCGTTTCAGTTGGTATCAGAGCATGGTGATAGATTCTGTAGACTTTACTGTCGTAAATAGAATAAGCTTTATTGTTATTAAGGTCGGAAGTGATATTTTGTAGGCACCATCATGATTCGTCGTAGCAGTAGACGTGGCCGTGGTCGCGGTCACGGCCGTACTAGGTTAGTAACTGGGTTGACTTCAGGAGATGTACCTGCGGGAGAAAATGAGCCCGTAGACAAGGGAGTAGTTGAGTCTTCAACGCACAAGGTTGTGCAACAGGCACCAAGAGATGCTTCAAACATTGAGCAGTCAATTAACAGATTAGCTCAGATTGTGACTACAGTGGTACAGAATCAGACTCATTCGCATGTCGGTCATGTAAATACTATTGAGCGTGTACGAAGTTTAGGGGCAAAGATTTTTAATGGTTCTGGTGATCCACCTGAGGCAGAGTCGTGGCTTATTAAATTAGAACGTATTTTTAATGTGATGAGATGCTCAGAGGAAAATGGACTTTCATTTGCCACTTTCCTACTTGAGGATAGAGCTTATCATTGGTGGCAAACAGTAGAGTGTAGATACTAAGGACATGTTGCGCTCACATGGGCCATTTTCCGTAAGGAATTTTTCGATCATTATTTTCCTGTTGTCTATCAGGATATTAAGCGGAGTGAATTCCTTCGGTTGGTTCAAGGATCCATGACGGTAGAAGAGTATGAGAAGAAATTTTTGGATCTTTCTAGATTTACCACTTCAGCAGTTGGTGATGAGAGGGAGAGATCTAGACGTTTTGAGGAGGGCCTCCAATTTGAGATTCGCATAATTATGACAGCGTCACGGTACACTGAGTTTGCTGAGATAGTTGAGGCAGCTAAGAGAGTAAAGCACAGTATCTCTGAGGGACGTAGAGTTCAGGCTCTGAAACAAAAACGTAGCCAGAGTTGGGCAGAAGGTGGCTCGAGCAGTAGACCACTGAAGAGAGGCTCACATACAAACTACTCTGCTAGTGCGCAAAGGAATCAGAGTATAAGTTACAGGGGAGATCAGAGACAGGCCGCCAGTTACAATTCGGCACAGCCATCAGTGGGGAGTAATATTAGGATTCAGGGGCAGTATGACAGGAATAGCAAAGGATACCGCAGGAGTATACAGTAGACCTCTTGCCCTTCGTGTGGTAGGAACCATTAGGGCCAATGTCGTATTGGAGATAATGTGTGCTATTTATGTGGACAACCTAAGCATATTAAGCAATTCTGCCCACTTTATGTCAGGGTGACAGTTCTGCTCGAGGGACAGCCTCACAATATCAACCTCAAACTGGACCAGTTCAGAGTCAAAGGGGTATGCAGACAGGGGGTTTTATATCTAGAAGTTAGGCCACCATTCCAAGTCAGAGAGGTCAACCTGGTCGACCTCGTACTCAGGCTCGAGTTTTTGCCTTGACTCAGTAGGAGGCTCATGCTACACCAAAAATTATTATGGGTATATTATCTATCTTTGGCCATGAAGCTCATATACTTATTGATCCTGGATCCACACATTCTTTTATTTCTCGTGCATTTGTTATACATATAGAGAGGGAACCTGAATTGCTGAATTATGGTTTGATTATTAGTACACCTACTGGAGGGTCACTACTTGCGGAGAGGGTGTATCGAGATTGCATGATTCGATTGAGTGAGCATGAATTTCAGGCGAATTTGATTATTTTAGACATTTGAGATTTCGATGCCATTCTAGGCATGGATTGGCTTACATCTCACCATGCTACTGTGGATTGCTTCCAAAAAGAGGTTGTGTTCAATAAGCCAAAAGAAATTATGGTGAAATTTTGTAGTAAGCGTAAAGTTTTACTCTCATGTGTCATATCGGCCATTGAGGCAAGACGCTTGCTAAGGAAGGATTGTTTGGCTTATCTTACATATGTAATAGACACTAAAGCTCAGGAGTTGAGATTGGAGGATATTCCAATAGTCCAAGAGTTTTCTGATGTATTTCTAAATGAACTTCCAGGGATGCCACCTAGCAAGGGATTGAGTTTTCCATTGATTTAGTTCCTGAGACAGCTCCTATATCTATAGCGCCATGTAGGATGGCTCCAGCTGAACTAAAGGAACTTAAGATTCAACTACTAGAATTGGTGGAAAAGTGTTTATTAGACCTAGTGTGTCTCCATGGGGTGCTCTGGTTTTGTTTGTTAAGAAAAAGGATGGTACGCTTAGACTCTGCATTGACTACAGATAGCTGAATAAAATTACCATGCGTAATAAATATTCACTTCCGTGTATTGATGACTTGTTTGATCAACTTCAGGGAGCCAAGGTGTTTTCCAAGATTGATTTACGCTAAGGATATCATCAGCATAGAATTAAAGAGGCTAATGTTCCTAAAACAGTATTCAGAACTCGTTATGGACATTATAAGTTCTTGGCGATGCCATTTGGGTTGACTAATGCCCCAGCAGCTTTTATGGATCATATGAATAGAGTATTTCGCCCTTATCTGGATCGATTTGTGATTGTGTTTATATATGATATTTTAGTGTATTTTCGAAGTCAGGAGGAACATAAGGAGCACTTGCAGACTGTTCTGCAGACTTTAAGGCTAAAGCAATTGTATGCCAAGTTTAACAAGTGTGAGTTCTGGTTGGATAGTAGCATTTCCAGGCCATATGATACTAGTTGAAGGAATTTGTTTTGATTCTCTAAAGGTCGAAGTAGTTGTAAATTAGAAACGGCCTACAAATGTAACCGAAGTTTGAAGTTTCCTTAGATTAACTAGCTATTATCGTAGATTTGTGGAAGGATTCTCCAAGATTGCTACTCTTCTGACACAGTTAACCAGAAAGAATGTTAAGTTCTAGTGGGATGATGACTGTGAAAAGAGTTTTCAAGAACTCAAGGCACGACTTACTTCAGCACCAATTCTTACACTTCCACCGGATAATGAAGGGTTTGTAGTTTACAGTGATGCATCCAGGCAAGGATTGGGTTGTGTGCTAATGCAATATGGGAAAGTTGTGGCTTATGCTTCTAGACAACTTAAAAAGCATGAACAAATCTACTCGACTCATGATTTAGAGTTAGCGGCAGTGATATTTGCACTCAAGATATGGAGGCATTATTTATACGGAGCAACATGCCAGATTTTCACTGATCATAAGAGCTTGAAGTATTTGTTTACTCAGAAGGAGTTGAATTTGAGACAGAGGAGATGGATCGAACTGATCAAGGACTAGGATTGCACTATCGATTATCATCCGGGCAAAGCGAATGTGGTAGCAGATGCACTAAGTAGAAAATCTTCCAGCTCGATCGCTCACTTGCTTATGAAATATGACATTTGTTGATCGAGTTAAGATCTTTGGGATATTTATTTACCCTTGATGGAGTTTGCTTATAATAACAGTTATCAAGCTAGCATCGAGATGGCACCTTATGAGGCTTTATATGGCAGGAAATGTAGAACTCCCGTATGTTGGGATGAGGTTGGAGAGGGGGAGTTTTTTGGTCCCGAATTGGTTCAGAATACTAATGAGAGGATACAACTTATACGGGAAAGATTAAAGGCAGCCCAAAACAGACAAAAGAACTATGCAGATAAGCGTAGGCGGGAACTTGAATTTGAAGTGGGTGATAAGGTTTTCCTACGTATATCTCCTTCGAAAGGGGTACTTCGATTTGGGAAGCGTGGGAAGCTAAGTCCACGTTACATGGGACCATATGAGATCGTGGAGCATATTGGTCCATTGGCATACCGATTAACTCTACCACCTGAGTTATTCAGAATCCATGATATGTTTCATGTCTTAATGCTCCAGAAGTACGTGTATGATCCTAGTCATGTGTTATCGAGACAACCAATTGAGTTGAAAGAAGACTTGACTTATGGAGAAGAGCCCGTGGAAATACTAGAACAGAGGCATCAAGTTTTGAGTTCAAAAACTTTTCCACTAGTAAAAGTGTTGTGGAAAAATCATGCAAAGGAAAAGACTATTTGGGAACGCGAGGACTTGATGCGAGCTTAGTATCCCTATCTCTTCTTATCAAGTACGTAAATTTCGAGGACGAAATTTTTATAAGGGGGGAAGATTGTAACATATGCACTTTGATATTCTCCATTAAGTGTATGATTTAATTTTTCGTCTTCGAATCGAGATAAATTGAGCGTGATTAAGAGCTCGAGTGGTCGGATTTTATTTTCGTTATGGGTCCAGTATAAGCTTAATCTGTATTAAACTTAGTAAAAAAAATAAAAGAAAACGGGTTCTATATTTGCTGGGCAGGGGGGTATTGTTGGTCATGAAGAGAGAGATAAGGCATAAGAGAGAGAGAGAGAGAGTTTGACCCATTTGACCTGTTGACCCAGAAACCCAACCCGGACACGCGAACTTGACCCGATCGGTTCTCACAATTCCGGCCACCTCTCCGGCCGTGTTTGGTACCGATCTGAAGCTTGAGAGACAAACAACGTATCCATGCTGTCCTTGCTGCCGGAAAATGTCTGGACCGCCGCCGGTTGAAGCTCGAAACCCGCGGCCAAAACCCATTTTCGTCACCGTGGATTTTGCCGGATTTTTGGCACGCCACCACTTGGATCTTGTTCCTCAGCTCACCAGCATCATTTTCCGACCGACCCCGTCACCTGAATCGGCCAGATTGCCGCCGATTAGCTCTTGGAAAACTCACGGCTTTGGGAGCTCGATCCGCCGCCATCGCTGCACGTGGGAGGTCATCGCCGCCACCATTGGACTCACAACGATCGGAACTATCAGACCTAAGCTCCCCGTCGTCGTTGACTGAAGTCCGGTCACCGTTGACCGGCAGGGGCAATTCAATAATTTTATAAAATTTTAGGGTATTTTATAATTTGTGAAATTTGTAGATAATCTGGTAATTTTAGGTTAGGGTAGTAAGGTAATTTGTGATTTCGAGGATAATTCAGTAATCTAAGTCGTTAAGGACATTTTGGTAATTTTACGCTCCGAGGGTAATTTCGTAATTTCTAACATTGTGGTTATTCCCATTAATTGAATTGAGAATAATTTGATAATTGATATTTTGGTAAAATAATGATGTTGGGGGTATTTTGATAATTTTGGCATGTAGGGATATTTTGGTAATTTTGTACATGCGGGAATAGTAATATTCGTTTCGAGAATTATTATGTAAGATTAGTTGTTTTTCAATTTACAGAGAATGATTATGTCATTTCCTTGATGAATCAACCCGCGGACATGGTTGGTACTGAGTTTGGACATCGTCACTGTGAGTGGAATATATAAAACTTATTTTTATAAGTATATGCCGATTTTATAATACAGTGCAGTATGTTTTAAAAAATAAGTATTTAATAATTTAATTTAATGATTTTCTAAAAAATTGAGATTTATCTATGTGTTAAGATTTATTGTTATTAAAATGGGTTTGAATAATGATTTTATTGTCGCATTTAAGTAAATGCATGATATTAGAATTGAGTGGATTTGAGATATATCAAAGAAAAGGAAAATAAGATTTCAGATGAGATTATATGTTTACATATATGTGTATAAAATGTTATTTGAGAAATCATTAAACAGTACCTTTCCCTCCAGATACAGAGAAACAAATAATATGAGATGAATATAGAGATACAGATGAGATGAGATCGAGGCCTTTGGGGCCCGTCTGAACACACATAGAGGCTTTGGGCCGTGTGTTTGGGCGCTTTTGCCTTTTGGGGGCTTATGCATGCAGTATGATAATTAAAGAGATACAGATAATGAGATATATGAGTATGAGATGAGATTTTCCCTGTCTATCCGTGTAGCTCCGGGACGTGGCGGTACCCAGATAGTACGTCATTGTCTATCTGTTGAGGTCCGGATATGATGAGATCATTCCCCTAGTTACTTATTTGATGATAGCTTTTGATATGCAGTATTTGATATGACAAGTATTATGATTTTATGCAAATTTATGTAATGTGGTAATTCAATGACTGATTTGAATTAAATATGTTTATATAAGTTCTTATGAGATTTTGATGAAATTGATTTGAGAAAACGCAAATCGTTTTAAATAAATTTATTTATTTTTCGGAAACTAGTATCCACTCACTGAGTTTTATACTCACCACGTTTTTATCATATTATTTCTCCCACAGGAGATTTGCAGGTACATCAATCGACCCAGTATTGGTAGTTAGATTTGAAATTGTGTCCGCATGATGGTGCTAGAAGTCGTAAATTTAATATTTTAATATTTGGAATTTTTGAGCTGTATTTATTGTTATATTTTGTAATTAAAGATAACTATTATATTAGTTTTTATATTGTAGTGGTTTGGGTGATATTTGAGATATTGATTTGAAAAGTTGTTTTTGAAGGTTGGATGATTATTGAGATATTATTGGGAGTGTTATTTTGTAAATTGTAGGTTTGGGAATGTTGTATTTATAGGGGAGATTTTACCGAATTTTCGGTAGAATCCTTAGATATTATTTTTCTTATCGATTCGATTTTATGAGTTTAGACAAACTCGCCCTAGGGGTGTGGGGCAGGTCGTTTCAGTTTATGCCCTTACCTACATGTCTGGTGTAATACAGCCGCCAGGATGGGATGATTGGCACGACTATAGTCAGCGAAGGTAAACATCATCTATTCTCGCAATTGCATTTTCATTCTTGCACAATCAATGTCAAAATAAATGAGCAAGTAGAATGATTGAGCGAAAAATGTTGTTTAAAAGCAAAATGAAAAAAAAATAAAGAATATGGATTACTAATTTTAGAATTATTAAGGGGGTTATCTCAAACAAATTCTCTTATTCAACTAAAAAATAATTAAATAAATCAATGACGGCTTAATTAATTAAGGAGTTCAAATAAAATTTTAGAGTAATATTACACATCCTAAATTTTTTTATTTAAAAAAACTATCAAGTTAACCTAAAAAAGGTGCAAGGTAGGCTTTTCTTTTCGAGCATAATGGATTGATAGTCTGACAGTGGGTTTGCCTACCAAAATCAAGTTAAATAAAGTCAATCAAATGATGTAATATTGATCAATTAGTTAATGAGATAATACAACTAATTCACTTAGATCTTGCCAATAATTACCTACCACTCAAAAAATGACAAACTATTTGGGATAAAAAAATTAAAATGTCTATCATTACTCAATTTTACAGGAATTGTAAAGAAAAAATTCTTGCACCAAAGACTTAAGTTCCATTGGTCACTAGTTTGGTTGATGGTCCTCAATTCACAAAGTAGTTTTATTTAAGTAGTTACTTGAGTTGCAATTGAAATACAAGTGTGCAACTCAAGAGAGGGGTGAATTGAAATTTTAAAATTTATCCTAACAAATGCACACAACAAGCAATCTAATGTCTTAATAAACTTCAAAGCAATAAGTTCAATAAAAGCACAATAAATAAAAAATAAGGGAGAAGAGAAACAAACACACGAATTTTTACATGGTTCGGCAATCCCCGCCTACGTCCACGCCTCCAAGCGATCCAAGCTTGAGGATTTCACTATCCAAGCATTTCCAAGGCTTCAACCAATTACAATTGACTTCAAGGTGTCAATAAACCTTTACAACAAAGAGATTATCTCCCAATCTCTTCACTCAAATGTCTCACACACTCAAACTCTTACAATAAATGAAGAATACAAAGAAACTCACTCAATGAGTAGATATTCAAAAATGATGAACAAGAAATGATTCAATCTTTTGTATTTTGCAAGTTGAAGGCTCAAGATATCACGTGTGATTTTTGTTTTTGCTTGTTGGAGAACTTCAAAATGAGTTGGATTTGAGTTTTTGTAGTTAGAACTCAAAAACTAGCCGTTATGTTCATTTCTGGCCGAAACCAGATTGCCGGATATGAAATCTAGTTAGCCGCTTGATGTTACCATTACAAGCACAAATTTGAAATTTTGAACATCCGGTTTGCCATTTGTCGAATCCGGTTAGCCGCTTGCGTTTTGGTTGCATTCTGCCTCGAATCCGGTTTGCCGGATTTCACATCCGGATAGCCGCTTGTGTTTTGCATGAATTCTGCCCCGAATCCGGCTTGCCGGATTTACTTATCCGGTTAGCCGGTTGCTACAGTGACGGCTACAGTGAAATAGTTTCTAATTTTACAGTTTGACCCCAAAACTTTATAACATGGTATTATGACCCAAAACGTCAGAAAACTTTAGAAATAGGTCCAATTTTAGAATTTCTAAAAATTACTTTGCTGATCCAAAAACGTTCTGAAATTATGTATTGTCCCCAAAGAGTTTATTATTTTGCACAAAGGTCCTTTTCAACATAATACCCATATTTTCAAAGTTTTCAAAACCTTTCACTTTAGTCCAAAATATTCATAAATTATAGTATGACCCAAAACATTTAAATAGTTTTAAATAGGTCCAAATTCGAAATTCAAAAACAAAATCAAAGATTTAAAACACATTTATTTTAGTCCAAAACACTTTGATTTTATAGCCTCATTTTCTTATTATAAAAACACAATTCATAAATCTTTGTTTAATCAATACATATGATTTGTTATCATCAAAATCAATATCTATAGCTAAAAAAGCTAACAACAATCTTATAGGAGGGAGGGGAAAAAACTAATTATTTTTTGCCGCTCCCCTATATCTTCAGAAAAAAGAAAGAATTCCACCTTCATTGTTCGTCAACGGTTGATATTATTAATATTAGGTAATATTTGTAAAACTTTGTTACTGAATAATTTGGTTTGCCCCGTACTTTGAATTTATTTCGCTATTATTATGTTTAGAATTTAGATTTCATGTTATATTATTCTGTATATAACAGATCATACAAGATTATATATTAATATGGTCTATAGTTATTTTTTCTCTGCCTACCAAAATTTTCTGATTATTTAAAAATACTTGCGAGAAAAATCTATTTTTTTACAGTAAATTAAATTTGTTTCTAGTGATTTGAAATCTCTCTAAGCGGCAGTATATATTTTTAAAAAATATTGTACGTAATTATTTATATGTATAATCTAAGTGGCATCAAGTACTTTAATTTGTAATTGCGGATAGGACATTGCTATCGATATAAACACAAGAGGACCTTCCCATATCATGAATTTTGTAAAGAAGTGCAAGAAGCTTAAGGTTTTTGTGCACGTATCAACAGGCATGTGTCTAAAACTTATAATTTTTGCAAAAGTCAGCAGGACCCGTGTGAAAGGCAAAATGCAATTTTAGTTTCCTTAAGCTTTTGCCAGAAATCGGGGATTGAAATGTTATTATCCTTCTTTCAAAATTATTCACAGCATATGTTAATGGAAAGAGACAAGGATTATGGAGAAGCCATTCAGCATGGGGGATACTATAGCAAGAGAATTAAACTTCAATAACTCCAAAACTGAACCAAAATTGGACGTTGAAAAAGAAATAGAGTTGGCTGTGAAATCCAAACAAGCCCTTGAAAATGATGAAGATGCTCCAAAGAAAATGAAGGAATTGGGTTTAGAAAGGTAATAGAATTCCCCTCATCTCTTTATTATTATTTTTGTTTAGATTTGGTGCTGCTTCATTAAATTAACATCTAATTGTTAATTAGGGTAAGAAAATATGGATGGCAAGTCACATATGTTTTCACAAAGGCTATGGGCGAAATGATGATTGATACCATCATTTTATAAAATCCTAAGTAACAAAATTATTCCATATATTGATTTGACTTAAATTTGATGTCTTGACTCTTGATGCATGAATTAGCCTTTTTATTTATTTCAATTTTTCTTGCAGAAAGCATGTCGCAGGTGATGACATGGAAAGGGAGATTAACGGCGTGGCATAAGTGGAAACAATTTTGCGACGTCGAGATCCACCCAGCTCATGCAGGTCAAAGGAAATAGACGACCCAATTCTTCAATTCTTTGTAAATGAAACCTTAGCCGTGACTCGTGTGATAGGTCAACGATTGAGAGTATGGCAAGAGCCAGGGGCGGATCTATTAGGAGACAGTCAGGGGCCATGGCCCGTTGGCCCCTGCAAAAAAAAAAATAATAATAATTTAATACTTAATATTTATATTAAAATAAATAAATATTAATAAAATATCTATTTTATAGGCTTAAAAAAAAAATTTTAGCCCCTCCAGCCAAATTACTTGTTCCGCCCCTGGTAAGAGCATTGATGGAATTAATTTAAAAGAGGGGAAATCATGAGATCGGTGGACAGGATTGCAGGATTGGCTCGGAATAGTGTAAGCCGAGTCGGATCTTTCATCAGAGAATTAGAGAAGCTGATGCTGTTAGCATGTAAGTTCATTTTCAACCGTTCGATTAAATCTCACGATTATCAATTCTCTAATGTTTATTACCCATCTATCTTAAAATTGATATTGTAACCCAATGAACTAAGCTTATTAATATACTTAACAAGCAATCGCTAGAAGCTGTAACTAATGAGTTATTTTACATGCTAATTAAGCGGAAGCTTTTTATGATCACTTTGCTAAAAAGGTTCTCTAACCTAAACATTTGAAGATAATTAAACAACAATCACAAAGCTTTGAGGTAGAATGATATATATTTTTATTATAAGGTTTAATATGATCGTTATACATCTGTACATCACACGTCAACTTTCCTGTTTCCAACAAGGGATCTTATTTTTTTCTTCTTGTTTTATACAATACTTCATTTTCCATGTCCCTACTGCCGTATTGTTTATAGCTAGCGTCAAGTGAAGGGCTGATCAAATGAATTCTTGTTTCTAGTACCTCAATTCCCACACGAAATTGAGGTTTAAAGTTTTGTCAATGGAGCAAACGCGTGTTCCTCACGTGGTGCTCTTGCCTTTCCCTACATATGGCCACATCAAGCCCATGCTGACGCTGGCCAAGCTTTTTAGCCATGCAGGGTTTCGAATCACCTTCGTAAACACTGGGCAGTACCACGATCGTCTCTTTGGCAACACTGACGTAACGGCTTTCTACAAGCACTTCCCTAACTTCCTCTGCACATCGATCCCCGACGGTCTGCCGCCCGATAATCCATGGTTTGGCATATACATCAAAGACTGGTTTTGTTCCAATAAACCCGTGTCAAAGCTGGCGTTCCGTCAGCTGCTGATGACGCCTGGGCGGCTCCCAACATGCATCATATCAGACAGCATCATGTCCTTTGCAATTGACGTTGCCGAAGAGCTTAACATTCCTATAATAAATTTTAGACCGTACAGTGCTTACTGCTCCTGGTCGGATTTTCATTTTTCCAAGCTTGCTGAAGAAGGGGAACTTCTGGTCACAGGTCGGTTTCTCTTTTTCATTTTTTTTTGAAAAAATATATAGTTAATACTAAAATCTTGATTTAAACATTTACATGTAACATGTAACATCATGCAATATGTTGCCTGCTTTTGTGAAATTGCAGATGAAAACTTTGATAAGCCCGTTACGTGCATTCCGGAGCTGGAAAATATCTTTTGGAATAGAGACCTTCTGAGCATTTGTAGACATGGAGGACCCGATGATCCCATTTTGCAGACCTTCATTAGGGATACCTCTGCCACGACTCGAACTTCAGCTCTCGTAATTAACACCTTCAACGAAATTGAAGGGCCTATCATATCAAAACTGGGTTCTCGTTTGACCAAAATTTACACTGTTGGTCCTCTACACGCTTTGTTGAAGTCGCGGATCCAAGAAGACTCCGTGGAGTCATCCCCGTTAGAGTCAAACAATTGTGTTTTATCGAAAGAGGACAGACTTGCATGACGTGGCTGGGTTCTCAGCCGTCTAGATCAGTATTATATGTCAGTTTTGGAAGTTTCATCAAGCTTAGCTGTGACCAAATTTTAGAGTTTTGGCATGGCATAGTCAATAGTGGAAAAGGATTCTTGTGGGTCATAAGATCGGACTTGATTGATGGAGAGTCCGGTGTTGGTCCAGTTCCAGCGGAGCTTGATCAGGGGACCAAGGAAAGAGGGTGCATTGTTAGCTGGGCTCCACAAGAGGGTTCCTGGCCCACCCAGCAATTGGTGGGTTTTTGACTCATAGTGGCTGGAATTCAACTTTGGAGAGCATGGTCGCTGGAGTGCCCATGATTTGTTGGCCACAAGTTGGTGATCAACAAGTTAACAGTAGGTGTCAACAAGTTAACAGTAGGTGTGTGAGTGAGATTTGGAAGATTGGATTTGATATGAAGGACACGTGTGATAGATCGACGATTGAGAAGTTGGTAAGGGACTTGATGGATAACAAAAGGGATAAGATCATGGAGTCGACGGTTCAGATTGCGAAAATGGCTCGTGATGCTGTCAAGGAAGGCGGGTCTTCTTATCGTAACCTGGAGAAGTTGATTGAAGACATAAGATTAATGGCTTTTAAGGGTTGAAAAACATTATTTAATGTAGTGCTTTCATCGAAAAATAATATTGAAATGGTAAAAAGCTTATTGTGATTTGTGAATACCCAAATTCAAAAGAATAATTCAGTAACTGTAGCTCGTATTAATAAGATCATTGGAAATTTTACGGTCTTGTATGTTATTATTTTAACAATCATATTTTAGCACTGAAATAACCCCAAGTTTATTGAAATTTGGCCTGAAAAGAATGAAGTACATAGTGGAATTCATAAATTTACTAATTCAACATTTCGTTATTTTGGCCAACGTCTTCCCAGTTGTATGAATTATTTATTCTTGTTACACAAATATTCTTTATAGTGGCAGTGCTAAACCAGTAGATTGTTTAAATAAAAATTTATTTAAACTTCTTCACAGGCATTAGATGTTGAATTCTGTATAAATAGGTTAGATAACTTATAACATAAAAGTTACAATGTATATGCAAGATTAAACAATCTAAAGTTTGATCATGTGGTAACTATTAGTTATATAGCATTCATTATTTTTTTTAATATTATTTTGAGGTTGTGAAAATATTCTGAATCAGAATATTCTTAATTTTAATATTCTTAGTTAAAATATATTCTTAATTATACAGCCAATTTTTAAGTGTAATGTTCATAATTGTATAACATGCATATACATTGGATTATAAAAGCATTTATAACATAATTAATATTACCTTGGAACATTATGATTATTTTATTATTAATTAATACATAGAGCTTGAGCCACTGAACCCTCTTAATTCTAAATCTCAAGCTTACTCAATTATTGCAATAATGATATTAATCCACTTTTCTTCCATAATTGAAAAATATTCCAAGAACTAAAAGACATTTCTTATGCCATTGAAGGAGCCACGGATTTCATTTGTGGAAATGCTGCCTCCCACTTTGAAGTGAGTGTTCTTCATAGGCTACAGAGAAAGAACTTAGATACCATAATTCATTAAGTTTAATTATAGTTTCCCCCTAAAAACCAAAAATTTTCAACAATTTTATCTCTTTTACGGAGTTGTCATATACATTCTCTTTCCACAGGGAATGGAGCTATCGCTGCCCAAAAAAATGTGTTGCCAGAAGAAAACACTGGATTCACTTTCTTATGTGCTTAGTTATTTTTGTCTTATTGGTTTTGAGTCTTGGAACTCACAGGATTCTGTGTGTATATATTATTCCATTTATGTATTTGTATATTACATTTCAAAAACTCAAATTAATTGATTTATTAAATCTCTAAAAGAGATTGATTACACACCTGAAATCAAAGACTCAGACCCAGCGGCCAATTTCTTGGAACATTCTTGTTCTTCCTTCGAAGCAAACTAACAAAAGACTCCGTTGCACTAACTCATCAGTTCATGAAATTTTAAGAAGCTTAGGTGGAAAGAAGCCACGCGAAAAGTAAAACCAGCACGAAAGAAACAGCACAACACGCCCAAATACTTCTCTTTTTCTTCATTTGCTCCGCACAAAATAATCCATTTGTGCCACCATTGATGTAAGCACAGCCCTTAGCCACATTCTTTTCAATATCATTCATTTTCTCCTCTTGTGCCACCACCAACACAGCCGTGTCAAGCAACACGAGATGAAACTCTGTCAAGCTCCTTGGTATCTCCATCAAAGCCTCTTGCCTTTGCTGAGTCTTCATCGCCAAATCTTCTTTGTCTCGAAAACCTTCCCTTCCCCTTATGCATAAGGGGAATCTCCCAAAATCATCTTCTCTGTCATTTCCTCGCTGGCTTCCTCTCCAATCACCTTGTAATACTTCATTTTAAGCCCTTCTTTGTAGTCTTTCAAAATATTTTCTATAAGGAACTGAAAATTTTCCATTTTCAAAACTTTCTCCTCCGTCTTTGCCATCCAAGAGTTTGCCTGAAAAACTATTTTTCACTTTTTTATGAAAACTTAACTAATGGCAGATTAATTTCCGTTTTCTACCTTTCACCCAGAAAATTTATTCCTTACAGGTCTCACACTTGACCCATCCAGAGAAATCACTGAAGATGAGTTATGGTACCTATGATGCCTAACTGTTCTTTATGCAACCAAACTCATCCTACCCATCACTGCCACTCTCGAACATCTCCTCAACCCAGACAAAGCCACCTCTCTCCTTTGGACATTACTTGAATGGTCTTCCCCTATACCATGGTGGAGAAAGAAGCTACAGCAGCTGTCAGAAATTTATAATCTTGAACGTATGCCTGTTTCAGAAGCACGACCGTTTACCTCAGTATTTATCATCCATAGGTCATACTTTCAACATCCAGATACAAATCTTTTTTTGTCTCAAGACTAAGTCTATGAATGGTTTACTACACCACACCCAGCTGTCATTGACAATGAAATCCAAACCACCCTGTACAACTACCACTGTCAGCTAAACCACCAAACTCCTCCATACAGAGATATCTTCTACACCTCCTTAGGCCCACAACATGACCTCATCATGATCCCCACTCCATCCGCCATATCAAAACTAAAGTCTACTAGAATCATCATCAAAGAAGAAAAGTCAGATTACACAGACTTTCTTTACCAAGACTCCTAGGACCCATGGGAAGAATTTCTTCCTTTAAGTTAACATCTCCAGCAGTTTCCCCAACCAGCTATGCATGAACGAGGATCCTCATCACAACCATTGTCATCACAACCACCCAAACCTTCAAAAGCAGACAAGACTACTCAAACATCACCCAAACCAGGATATAGACGAGAATGCCCTTTTTCACCTTACCGTGGTCCCACCTGCAAGCACCCAAAGCTCTCCAAGGCCTTTTTCCCACCAACCTATGACAATGACGCATATGCAACCGAAAACTCTTCTAAAGACGAATACATGAACCTCCACTCTTCATAAAGTATTTTGTCTTGTTGTCATGAACCTTCCCTTTTTGTCTTCTTGTCATGAACCTTCCCTCTTTATCTTGTTGTCATAGGTGCTCTTTGCTTTATGCTTTTGTCCTGTATAATTATTAATACTTACTTTGTCATTTTGTAATGATGTCCCTTAATAATATATCTTTATCTTACTTTTGCTTTTGAAAAAGATAGGGGTCATGTCCTATCTTCATGAGAATTCCTCTATATAAAGGATTCTCCCCTCACTTATAAGATAGAAATTTTTCATAAATGAATTCGTGTGTTTTCATAAGCTATGGTTTTCTAAATTATCTTCTCTCTCTCTACAAATGAAGTTCTAATGAAAGAAACAAATCAAAAGAATTAATTTTGTTCATTTTTAAAACTTAAGGAAGTATGCTCTGCACTTGCCTTTAAGTAAGGATCCTATGCATCAAAAAACTTATGATGATTTCTTAAATGGTTTAGTACCCTGTTTAAAAACTAAGGAAAAGTTTATTTTGGTTTATAACCTTAAAAGAACTCGTTTTTAGGTTTTGATCTCAGAGGCATATCGACCGAAAACCAAAACGTGCAGGATATTGATCCGTTCTAAGCCAGATCTGGTCTTTAAGAAAGATTCAGTTTTGCATCGAGTATGGCTCTCTTAACTTGGCTAGCAAAAGCCACTAGTCACGGAGACCACAGTTCGATCAACAGGGCCCTTGCTTCTTTATAAGCCATAGACACATTTCAATTTTTGATATTGGACTAATCAACTGATGCCAATCTAGCTTTAATGCTCTTTGCTTTTCAAAGTAATTCAATTCCAATACTTTAATAGTTCATTTATCAATTGCTAGTCAAAATGTATTGGAATCAGAATTCATATTTACAATTAATTGTTTACTTTATCTATAGAAATTAGAATTAAAATAGGTTATACTTTTATTGGTGTGTTTACTTAATTTAAGTATTAGAATAAACTATTACAAATTATCAAAAGTTCTTTAATTAATAATTGTTCTTAGTATAATTATTATCTATTATGATATAACAATAATAATGTAGTAATAATAGTAATTATTATTGTTATTATTATTAATAAAAATATTAATTAAATTAACGACAATAACAACAACAATAATAAAATATTAAAACATTTTAATAGGAGATTACCACTTTTTCCCTACAGTAATCAACGTATACCATTTACCTCCCCACTGTTTTTATAATGACCAAAAACCCCTCTGACAGTATAAATCTATAATATTACCCTTATTTTTAACTACTCTTTTATTTACATTTATTATAAATTAAATAAATTACATGAGTAGAAACTAAATAAAAAAATTAAATATTAAAAACAAGAAAAATATGTTTTGATATGAGAAAAAAATTAATAATAAAAATTTTCTTGTAATTATTCATTTTGTGAACATTTTCTTATAATAAACATGGTGTAATATTTTAAAATTAAATGTAAAAAGTATAGGCAAAATATTTTATTATTTATCTTATAATAAATTTTTATTTTTCATTCAAGTTTTCTTATAATAATTTTTTTATCATTTTATAATAATTTTCTTATATATTTATTATTAGAAAATTTTCAAAAAATAAATAAGTACAAGAAAAAAATTTGATTATTAATTTTTTTGCTCATATCAAACATATATATTTCTTGTTTTTAATGCTTAATTTTTTATTTAAATTGTATTCATGTGATTTATTTAATTTATAATAAATATAAATAAAATAGTATTTGAAAATAAAGGTAATATTGTAAACTTATGCTGTCGGGAGGGGTGGTTTTAGCCATTATAAAAACAGCAAGGGAAAAAATGGTATATGTTGATTAGTGTAGAGGGAAACTTGGCAATCTCCCATATTTTAATTGGCACAAACGTTTTTGATAATCCGTCATTTATTGTTTTGTTTCTGACCATCATGTCATTCTCCAGAAAAAACTATAGACGATAGGCTGTCCAAACATTCATGCAACCAACATGCGTAAATAGCATACGTCGAAGCATACTACATATGACAAGTTGTTTATGTTTTGACGGTAGATGATATATAATCAAGTTTATAGATAATTTGATGAATTAACATACTACTACTTCCTTGATAAACAATGTGTCGTCAATAAAGCTGAATTTCATGTGATTTTAATTAAAGTAAAAATTGTTTATTTTTTAACATTTATGTAGAATTATAATCAAATCAATTGTAATTGTAGAAACACACACACAAATGCGAGTGATCACAACATTTAAGTTTTAATTTAAGTCCCAGCCAGTGGCGGTGCCACATTAGAACTGGAGGGGCAAAAGCCCTCCTAGACTTTTTAAAATTTATAAATTTAGTTAGATATTTGTCCCATTTTAAATTTGATTTACCAAGAAAGTTCCTGCTAAAATTTAAAAATAACCAATATATTAAGTATTTATTTTTACACTTCCAACCCATAAAAAAATATTCCATTTTAAAGTTTCTCTAGCTCTAACTCTCCTCACACACAAAAAATAAAAATAAAAACTATTTCGCCTCACTAATTTTATCCAAATGATTTTTCTCTAATGAGTCTTATCACACTTAAAATTCAACTTAATATTTACATCATAGAAGTGAGTTATGATAACAAATTTCAAAAATTTGAAAGGAATTGATAAGCTAACAAGAAAAATAGTTGATACTAAAAAAGATAAATTATATTCACCAATTTATTTATTGTTTTTACTAGTTCCCATAACTATAGTAAAAAAAAAGCATTTTTGACTATAAATTTTATGAAAAATCATCTATTTAATCAAATGGGAAATCAATGATTGAGTGATATTATTGTTGTATATATAGAAAAAGATTTATTTTGTATTCTTGATGATAAGGTTATTATTCAATTTTTTTAACATATTAAAACAAGTAGATGTCAGTTATAAATGTATTGAATTGAATATATTAATAAATTTTTAATTTGGTATTTGTTACTTGTTGACCATTTTTAAATTATATTATTATTTAAATTTAGCCCTTACTATATTAAATTCCTGGCACCGCCACTAGTTCCAACAATTGTGGGCCACTCATCTATTAAATGATGAATTTTATAATTTATAAAATTACCTATTTACCATCTAATAAATAAGTTACTCAATTGTATAGTAATTGTAATAACAATTCCAATTACAACTATAACTTTTAATTACAATTAAAACTATAATTGTGATTATAGTAAAATAATAAGATAATAAAATTTGGTCATATAAATATGGGTCCAGCTATCGTGCCCCTTGGGTACCGTACCCATTATCCAGTCCAGCCGTTAGATTATAATGAAGTTAATCCAACGGATGGGATTTTAGAGGGGTAAAAATCAATTGAAGTGGGCAGCTGTCCAAACCCGTTTCGTGTACCAAATTAGTTTTAGGGAGCTGTAAACCCTTACCCGTATTTTGGCCGACGTCTACGGTTTATCGAGCAGCGCTGCTGTGTGGAATTTTCGAAGTGGCTTGCGGTGACTTGTACCTTGTCCTGGTGGTATTGAATGAAATAGAGATTGACAAAATTGTGTAGTAAGGGCAATAATTATCGAAATGGCTTCGAAACCATTTACCAGTAGTTGAATACGACCCATTTAAAGCGGTAGGATTGATGAGAAAATTGCGTTTCTGCTCTGTAACAAGTGCAAATCCGAATTGTCGATTTACTTTCATCCAATTCACCCACTGCAGCTTTCATTTTTTCTGTGCTTTCAACCTAGTCAACAATCCATCCACTTCACCACTGCAGCATTATTTCTGGCTCCAATTTCTTAGAACCTGTGGGATTTAGTGGCTCCGACTGCATTCTAAGCACCACTAATCAACTAAACGTCCCAAAAACAAAAAAAAGAGCTTTCATTCTTTGTTCATTATTATCTTACATAACAGGCCCTCCCCCTTTCTATTTTTCATCAATATAGTACGACACATTATATTCCTCTTGCAACAAATAACATGTTAAAAACAAACATTTTTTGTCCCTCACAAACTACTTTCTTCTACGGATAAGTGTTCCATCTAACTAATTTATTGTTATATACACCAACATTTTCTTGTTTCCTTTAATAATATTATGTCACCGTTAACAATTCCTGTCTACTGATCAATGCTCCCAGTTTCCTTCAACTGCCACATGGCCGCTTCACACCTGCACAATCTTACTTTTTTTCATTCAACGACCACTTCAGTAGGACAAAACAAGGGGTACGGTGCCTGAGGGGCATGGTAGACAGAGCCTATAAATATACTATAATATTGTAGATTTGAAATCCATAAACTTCACTCTTTCTCATATTTTATATATATATGAAAATTTTTAAGAATACTCTAAATTTAAGAGAAAATTAAATCATGTCATATTTTTTTCCTGAAAATTATTATTAAAAAAACATGTTAATCAATTAATTGCGGATAGTTTTGGAGGTGAAATGAAAAAGAAGAAAAAGAAATGCGAAGTTTTTGGAGAGCTGATAATTTTTTTTTATAAAAAAGATACAATTAGCATTAGGACTGGAAAAACCGAACCCGTTCTAAAAAAATCATTTCAATTCAATTTTTAAATTTCCAATTTAATATTTTTTTCTTTAAATCTGGAATCAAAGCGAAAAAAAATAATCATTAATATTTTTTATATTAAAGTAGTGCAAGGAGCCATGATTTAAGAGGTAATGAAAAAAAAACTAAATTTTGTCAGAAAATTTTAAAAAAATTAATATTTGAAGATTTGACCAAAAATTTTGGTTCCGGTTCCATTTTGTTTTATTCTTATCACTTCTTAGAATTCAATACGGAACAAACTAAAATTTCTGGTTCGGCTCAATACTGAACGAACCGATCCCTTGTCCACCCTTAATTAGCATTTAGCGGTCAACGTTATTTTGAAAAACAACCGCTGTAAAATTTTGTTTTGAGGACGATAAAGTTGTCTATTTTTCAAGGATATATTGACCATATCTGACTTGATTTTTTCTCCAGTCCCTCCAAGAATTTTCGAACTTTGAGCGGATTTCGTATCTTCATTCTGCCCTTGAATATCGATATAGAGATTGTTGATATCTTCCATGTCAATCTTGATTGCAGTTACTTCTTCGAAGAACTGTGAAAGGTTTTGCCCATCAACACGATAGAGTTGGGTGCCGATTTCAAGTTCAGGCAGGGATTCTTCATCTTTCATGGCCTGTTTTTTGAGTTCTACGTAAATAAGAAATGATCTTGTCATAAGATCATTCATCTTCACAATTATTTGCAACAACCCACTTGTTAAAAAAGCATCAATTTCTTAGAGAATATGTCAAAATCAAATTTCTAAGAACAAAATCATAAAGAGATTAACTACTTTGCTTGCAGAGACAACAGAGGGGGGAAAAATTGGTCAACTTCTTTGATAACAGAAAAGTCAACTTATTCAGAATTTATAAAATTATCTAAGTAAAAGAATCAGGGTAGAAAATTGAATAGAAAAAGATTGAAGAACCTTGAATTGATGAAATTGAGATTCTGCTCGTATATTTTCTCTGAAACAGTGGCTAGATTATGTACACCAATACGCTTATGAAGAGTCATGAATGGCACGATGGTTTCGGTTATTTCAGTTCTGCGTCAAATTTCAAACTCAGAATTGTTAAAATAGCGTCATATTTGGAAACGCAAGTGCTCATTACTTAGTGTAACATAGATACCACGTCCGCAAGCAAACATAAGAAAATGAAAGTGAACCCCACGTGTGGACACAGAAGCTGACGTGGAAGACAGGACCAGTTCGGTCAAACTGGAGAACCTGAGTACAAACCAAAAACAACAGTTAACACATCTGCAGCGAAAATTTTGGAAAGAGAGAGAAACAAATGGAGAAGAAGGGCAAAGAGAGAAAAATGGAGAAGAAGAGCAAAGTGTTAATAATAGGAGCCACAGGAAGATTGGGTTACCATTTGGCCAAATTTAGCACCGAATATTGTCACCCAACTTTTGCCCTCATTAGAGATTCATCTTTCAATGACCCTAACAAACAGCAAAAGCTTCAGTCTCTCTCCACTGCTGGTGTCACCTTCCTCAAGGTGAGCACTTCATCTTTCTCTGCTTTAAGATTGTTTCCTTTTTGTGTAATTTTGTCTTTTTTAAGCTGGGTTTTTACTGGTTTCTTTTTCCTTATATCATTTTTTTTAAGGGATCATTGGAGGATGAGGAGAGTCTAATGGAAGCAGTGAAGCAAGTTGACGTGGTGATATGTTCAATCCCATCTAAACAAGTTCTTGATCAGAAGCTTCTCATTAGAGTTATCAAAGAAGCAGGCAGTATCAAGGTTATAAACTGTCGATAATTTTTTTTTTTTCAGAATTTTTGTGATGTATGATTTGCATCCTGTTAATTGGCTGCTACCGTGCATTTTTCCATTATTTTCTCCCCCAGTCTTCGTTTAATCTGTACATGTTTGCATTTTCTTTGAGCACAGCTGACTGCTACTTTTATTGCTTTCATTTGTAGAAATTATTTACTTGTTCAATTTGTTCCTTTTTAACAGCTTAAACATTTTATTATCTAATATGCTTTTAAACCAAATTAAGAAATGATTGGAAGTTGTGCTACGATTCTTAACTAGTAGCTGATATTATAGTTAAAACTGCTCTAAAGCTATTAGGTGCAACTCTTGAAGATATAACATTACCATCATCGATAACACTGTAAATGTTGTAAAGATGCATGTGTAGGCAATGTTCGGACTGATTCTCTTATTAAATAAGTTAAGCTTATGTGAATATGATTTCAGAGGTTCATTCCATCAGAGTTCGGGGCTGATCCAGACAAATCTCAGATATCTGACTTGGACAACAACTTCTATTCACGGAAATCTGAGATTCGACGTCTCATAGAAGCTGGAGGCATTACCTACACTTACATTTGCTGCAACCTCTTCATGAGCTATTTACTCCCATCTCTTGTCCAACCAGGCCTAAAGACTCCTCCAAGGGACAAGGTCACAATATTTGGAGATGGAAATACTAAAGGTTAAATTGCTGGCCAAGATTTGATTATTCTCCTTGAGATTTGGCTCAGTAGTTAATTTGTTTTATTATCGGATAAGTGGTGGCTATGGTAATTTGGTGCCTTCTTGTGGATCTATGCAGGTGTCTTTGTGAACAGCGTTGATGTTGCTGCTTTCACGATTAGTGCATTGGATGATCCACGTACATTGAATAAGGTGTTGTACCTCAGGCCCCCAGGAAATGTTTGCTGCATGAATGAGATTGTTGAAGCTTGGGAGAGTAAGATAGGGAAGAAGCTTGAGAAGATTAATGTGTCAGAAGAGGAAATTCTGAAGAAAATTAAAGGTATCTTAGCAGTATATACCATATATTGTTACCATTCAGTGTATGTCTTTTATTGGCAAGTTAAAATCTGAAATCATTTTGAAGTTGATTTAGATTTTAGTGCATGACACTGCAACACACAAACTAGATTTAACTAAATTGATAATGAAAAATTTAGTATATGAATTAGTAAGCATTTATAGTAGTTGACTTCTTGCTAGTCAGAGCTATCATCCTCTGCCGATTTGGACATATTACTGATTATTTGAGAATTTGCAAGGGGACAGAATCACAAAAATGCGTAATTAGTTTAAGACTTGTACGTAACATTACTGAAATGGTACAAGGATGAGTTGAGGGGAGGCTCATAATTAACCTGGAAGAGTACTAAACACAATAATATGTGCTCTTGCTTAGCATTGTTTGTTACAGGCATATGTTTGTGTGGACAAGAGGATATGGTATAGTGACTTTTTTCTTGCATTCCTTGTTAGAACCACTGATTGGTGTATTTTCTCCAGTGTTTTCATCTTTGAAACGATACCAAGAATATGTGTTCGTTGCATTGCAGATACCCCGTATCTAGAGAACTTGGAGATGGTTTTCATATATTCTACCTTTGTAAAGGGAGATCACACATACTTTGATATTGAGCCTTCCAGTGGAGTGGAGGGAACGCAACTCTATCCACACTTGAAATACACTACAATTAGCGAGTATTTAGACACCCTCTTGTAAAACTACTCTTTTCTGTTTTGGTAATTCACTGTGTCTTTTGGATTTATGAAAGATGAGTGAACGACTTATCTAATTCATGGATTAGATGTGGAGCATGGATGTGGTACAGAACATGTAACCACTCCCTGTAATCTGAATGTGATAATGCAGAAGATGGACAATATCCCCACTCAGGTATTTTAAGCTCGTGTGAAATTTGTTCATTTAGAGTTTCTTTGGAGCATTAAAGCATGTAGAAACGTGAGAAATTTTTGGAGTTGTACTTTGTTTTTGTTAACACTATATAGCTAAATGTTTGTTGCCTAGTGCAGCATGCTGCCCAACTACAAGTAAATATTACCATCCTCAATCCACAAGCTCTACTGTGAGTTCAAATTTGTAATATCGTGGGCAGTAGTTACTTTTTTAAAGTTCACAAATTCATGCCAAAAGGAAAAGGATGACAAACAGGTTTAGAAATGCTTTTACTTCCAAGTGTTTTTTACTTGTAAAAATGCTTTACTGAGCAGGTTATTCATGGCCTGCAGGCAATTGATGCCCTTATGTGGCATGAATTGTGCTCTTGTAGAATTAGAACATTGTCCTTGTTTAGTAACAAGATCCTAACGGAGGGATTCTTCATCTCTCGGTACTTATTCCTTGTATTCTACATAACTAAGGTATGATTCGGTCATTAGATCTCATCTTCTCCATAAGTAGCAGCAACCCAACTGTCATAAAAGCTTCAACTACTTAGAAACTGAATCAAAATTTGAGTTTACCTAATGAAAAGGAATCATAGAAATACTAGTCACTTTCATTGCATAGCAAAGCAATGGGAAAAGAGCGATCTTTTTGTCTTTTATTGTAGAGAATTCTTCTCAATATCTAAACTAAATAATTTGATTGGCTTATATTTTTTATATTGAAAGCAGAAAAAGAGTATCAGCATATATAATTTTTTTTTTATATTGATATTTCAATCAAACAACTACTAATATTTACCATTAGACTACTACTAGATAAGTTTATATTAATTCTTACAAAAAATTGTCTAAACTTTTACTCCCATTAATATTTGAGAGATAACTGCTCCATTCGGATTTCATGAGCAGAAACTACCTCCACTAAAGTTAAATCTTAATTGAGAGAAGAAAATTTTTGAGTCCCCATATCTCAAATAGGGACTCAAATTGCTAATCTCACAATATCTCAGTAGAATGTATAATTCTGGTGAATCTTGGAAGGGGATAAAGAAGATGACATGGAAGTTAAGGTCAGTTAAACTTGCGGATGTCAGGTCCTTTCAACAAAACTGAAGTCAATACTCAAACTGAAAACATTTTGTTTTGGGTTGTTCGCGCGGCCCCGGGGGGGGGGGGGGTGGTGTTTGAGGTTTGCTGGAGATGGCGGAGAAGAATTGGCTACTATTTCACCAGAAGGAGCATCGAATGTGGTCACCCAAAATTTGCTCTTATTAGAGACTCAGCTTCCAGTGACCCCATTAGACAGCAGAAGATTGAGTATCTCTAAGTGCTGGTGCAACCCTCCTCAAAGTCAGAACTTACTCGATCTGCTTTCAAATCATTTACATTTCTTTAGATTAATTTTTCACTTTTGAGAGTCTTTTATTCTGGGTGTTTGATTATTGGGGATTATTGGAAGATGAGAAGAGTCTGTTAGAAGCAGTGAAGCAAGTGGATGTGGTGATATGCTCAATTCCAATAGACAAGCTTTTGATCAGAAGAATCTCATTAGAGCTATCAAAGAAGCCAGTTGCATTAAGGTTCAAACTTAAAAAGTCTAATCCTGTAGATCAAAATTTATTTCTTAAAAAAAATGTATGAAGCATTATTTCTATCATGTTTATTGATTGTAACCGAGATCATACCTACTTATTTTTATCTCTACTCTTGGTTTAATCTGTATATTTGTTTGAAATTTGATTGTTAATTGTTTCTCATGCATGTTACCTACTATATCAACTCTATGTAAATCCTGCATATAGAAGAAAAAAAAGCTGTAAATTTTGAGATATTAGATCCTTTTTTTAAAAAAAATACTTATCACCTAACTTTTTGACAAGTACTTGGTTGAACTTTCACATTAAGAAGGTGAGAAATATTCTGAAACGATGTGGAGATTTATTTACTTGTTCAATTTTTTGGTAAAAGTTTCATTATTGTTCTGGTCTCTTAGAAATTCTAGTACCCTGGCAAGTATATCTATGATTTCACGTATGTAGTACGTATGCATATTCAGTATGATCCAAGAATATGTAAACTTTTTCAGAGGTTTATTCCATCTGAATACGGAGCAGGTCCAGATAAAAATTGGCTATTAGGATTGGACAGCAACTTCTATGCACATAGAACTGAAATCCGACGTCTCATAAAAGCTGAAGGAATTCCCTACACTTGCATCTCCTGCAACTTCTTTATGAGCCTTTACTTCCATCAATTGTCCAACTAAACCCAACTACTCCTCCAAGGGACAAGCTGACAATCTTTGGAGATGGGAACACTAGAGGTTAATAAAGTGCTGAACAAATTTTACTAGCTCACTCAAAACTCATTGTTATTGGTAATATTCTTGCGGACTCTATGCAGGCGTGTTTGTGAAGGACACTGATGTTGCTGCTTTCACGATTAATGCACTGGATGATCCACGTACATTGAATAAGTTTTTGCACCTCAGGCCCCCAAGGATGTGTGCACTCAATGAACAAGCTCGTTGAGACTTGGGAGAGTAAGATAGCAAAGAAGCTTGAGAGGATTTATGTTCCAGCAGAGGAGCTTGGTAAGAAAATTAAAGGTACTTTTGGGCATCTCTTATTGCCAAGTCTAAAAAAGTTGCTAGTGATATAGAAGCTATCTCAAGAATGATATGGAATATGTGAGTGAGTTGTTTATTGAATTGCAGAAACACCATTTCCAGAAAACAAGGAGTTTATTTTCATATTTTCTGCATTTGTAAAGTGAGATCAGTCATACTTTTAATATGGAGTCTTCTGGGGAACTGGATGGAACAAAAATCCGCATTTGAAATACACTACAATCAGCGACTATTTAGATACCTTGGTGTAAGATTATTTTCCTTCATTATGATATTGTCCTTGGATCATTATTTAGATTCATTGATAAAATCTGGAACATGGATTTGATGCAGAACAATAACAAGGTCTATTTTTGTCATCCTAACGCTCATTCATTTATGAACCTGAATACGTCTGATTTTACATTTTTTTTAATTCATCATTTAGTTCTAGTCTACTTATTTGATTCATATCGTTACATAGTTAAACGGTACAAATCCTATTTGTACAAACTAATTTGGTATCTTATATAAATTATCACATACTCACACGTCTATTATCTTTTTTTAAAAAAATAAGTGAATAAAATAATATGTCAATATCAAATATCAATATGTACATATTTTATTTGTATAAAAATTTGTATCCAATAGTCATTGATTCGTAATCATCAATTAGTTGAATGGTTCTCACTTTTTTTCCGAACTTTGAAAAATATAATAAAATCAATCATGTCAATGACAATTAATATAAAGATTACTTTTCTTTTATTTTTAGTAACTTCCTCTGATTTTTTAGCTAATTTTCAAGCTACATATTTATTCTATTTGATGTTGATATTAGTAGAATTAATGTAATATTTAAAAAAGGAAAAAAAATCCGTTGAGCCATGCGTCACTAGGCCGATGCCCATAAGCCCACCAAACCCGATCCAAATGAATTGGACGCCCGAAATTGCAGAAACAGATAAACAACGCTCGCGCTCTCCCCAGTCTCTTATCTGTAACGTATCCATTCAAAGATCTCAAAGTGTTCAAAATTATTATCACTTTATCTCACAGCCTGGAGCAACAGCTCCTCCAAGAGATAAAGTGGTCATCGTAGGTGATGGAAATGCAAAAGGTAAGGCGCTTCTTGATACGTTTACTCTGTACACGCAATGTGTGGTTACTGTAGTTATATAGAATGAACTTGAAAAAGCATAGGGGATGATTTTAACACATTAATTCACCAACATTAATCGGAAAAGATCAGTTGCCGCTTCCAATCAGAGTAATTTCTTCGGCAATAGCCAAATTATTGATATTTGATCTTGACACTGTAGTTAACTGAATGTGACTGGTTTTGTCATTTGATCCGCAGCAATTTTTAATAAGATGATATTGGAACCTATACTATCAAAGCAGTGGATGATCCAAGAACACTGAACAAAATACTTTACATCAGACCCCGTGGGAGGAAAAGTTTGGCAAAGCCCTTGACAGGGTCTATGTTACAGAGGAGCAACTTCTGAAAAAAATTCAAGATTAATTAGAACGATCACTTTATTCGTTACTGATGACAACACATGGAGAAATTTTCCTTGGTCTTATCAAGTGGATAGGTGTAACTGACCGATGATGGAAATTTTTTTCCTTCTCCAAAATGCTATAGAATCTAATTGGTTTCAACAATCTCAAGAACATCTATTCATGGTTGGTGTTGTTTGAAATCTGTAAGCATCAGTTTTCTTTCTAGATCTCGGATTGCTCCCAAGGTGGGGTTTTTAATTAAATATGTCTTAAAAATAAGGTATTTAGTTAAATATATCCCATGCTTGAAAATTATCTAAATATGTCTTTTTATGTGACACATTGTCTAAAATGTCCCTAAAGAAAAATATAAAACACACACAAGTCACAACACTCTTTATTTCTCACAAAACAAACGCTCACTCATAAAAAACACTACACCACACTTAAAATCACTCACAAACAGCTAATGCACTGAGATTTTGGTTTGCAACTGAGTGTATTATTCATATCATGAATGAGGTATTTGAAACTTTTTATTTTTTATTTTGGGCTATCTATTCAATTTGTTGACATTATATTATTTTTAGGGTTTTGTTTGGTTTGTAATAAACAATAAAGCAACTCATATTTTCATTACATTTGCATCATATGACTGTTATTTGATGGATTTTATAACTACATTCGTTAAAACCTGAAGTTGTTGTCAATTTTTTTCTGCACCCGACATACACGATAGCTGTCATATATGTATGTATTTACACAACTGTAGTCGTGAAAATGTGCAAAACAAATTCAATTATTATGACACTTTATCATTCTATTGGTTCAAAAAATATATATTTTTCACTATATATATCATTTTACTATTACTGGACTATAGTCATGTGTGTTAATAAGTTACACAACTACTAGCGTGTACGTATAAACTTACATACTATAATTGTGTATATATGTAAAATGTTCTAACTGGTATGAGATCCCAACATTTTTTTAAGAAGAAATATATCATTTGATTATTTACTGAGTCATGCATTTTTACAACTTACACGACTTATGTCATGAATGTATGAATTTACACAACAACAATCGTGCAAGTTTGAAAGATATAGTAGTTGTTATGACATTTAGCATTCTGTTAGTACAAAGATTACAATTATATTTTTTAAATATATCATCTGCCTGTTTACAGAACTATAGTTGTGTATTTTAGCAAGTTACACAATTATTATCGTGTAAACTATCAATTACACGACGTCAGTCGTGTAAATAGGCAGACAAATCTACACTTCATTATAAATCTTGTTTGATTTTATTTATGTATTTGTTGTATAATCAACTGTTGTATTATTACAAGAAATGACTTTAGTACGTGTGCCTATTATATTTTGTGGTGAATGTATTAAGCAAAATGGCCATTATAGATTTAATGGTATGGAGGCAGGAGGGATCATGGTGCCCCGTTCTACAACGTATGCACAATTGATAGAAAAGTATATCGGGTTATTTGTATTGATATATCTGAATTTGATATTGAAATGAAGTTCAAGCTCAAAATATTATATCCAATACCGCCCGTCCCAATTATGAATGATGATGATGTAGATTATTTTTTAGAGGAAACAATTAGTGGAGCTGAGTTGAATATTCCTCTTTGTATTACCTACCAAAGAAAACAGATTTTGGTGACCCCTATTACTCATGTGGACCCCAATTTCGAACTAGATAGCTGTCCAGAAGAACCTGTTGGACCATATGCCGAAGGTGAATGTTTAAGCCCAAACAATTTTGTTGCTGAAGATCAGTCAATATTCAAATTTATTCCTGAAACACAACCCAATGATAGAAGGTCAAATGAGGAAAATGTGAATGTTATTGTTCTTGATGACGTTGATGGGATAACAGTTAATGATCCAACACTGGGGAATGTAACACATTCCAATACTGATAACTCGCATGCAGCAGTTCATTCGAATAATAGATATATGCCTAGAGTTAATTTGTTTGCATGTAGCAGCTCATTCAACACTGATAACTCGCATTTTAATACTATTAACTTGCCATCTACGGAAGTTGTTGGTGATAGTGATTGGTTAATGGGAAAAACGTTGTTTAGTTCAAAAGAAGAGTTACAACAAGTGCTTTTTATGGAAGCTCTAAGGAAAAATTTTGAGTTTAAAACCTTCAAGTCGGGGAAGAATATTCTTGTTGTTAAGTGTGTTGACGATGCTTATAAGTGGCGACTTCGTGCTATGAAGTTTAGAAGTTTGAATATGTTTAAAATCACAAAGTACTATAGTGTCCATAGTTGTGCACTTGATGTCCGTAAGAGAGATCATTGTCATGCTTCATTTAAACTTATCGGACACAAGATTTGTCATAAGTTTGATGGTGCTTCATCCTCATAGAGGCCTAGTGATATCAGAGAAGATTTTCAGAAACAGTTTGGGTATGAAATAAGTTATCACAAGGCATGGAAAACTAGAGAATATGCAATGGAGAAAGTTAGAGGCATGCCTGAGTATTCATTCAAGTTACTCACTTTATATATGGAAATGTTAAAGAAGAAAATTCGGGTACCTACACGTTTCTTGAAGTTGACAATGCAAATAATTTTAAATATTTTTTTATGGCAATTGGGGGTTGTATACATGGATTTATTTCATCAATAAGGCCAGTCATTGCAATTGATGGCACGTTCTTAAAGGAAAATTTAAAGGAACTTTGTTCATTGCGCAGCACTTGATGGTAACAATAAACTTTATCCTATTGCATTTGGTGTTGGTGAGAGTGAGAATAATGCATCATGGGAATGGTTTCTAATGAAGTTAAAAGTAGCAATAGGTGAAGTTCCTAAGTTGGTTTTCATTTTTTATAGGCACCTAAGTATCCAAAAGAATGTTAATATAGCATTCCCAAATGCTGCATATGGTATTTGTACGCACCATTTAAAGCAAAACTTATGAGCTAAGTTTAAAGAAATCGAGGTATGTGCAATTGTTGAACTAGCTGCAAAAGCTTATCGACCACAACATTTTGATTACTTTATGAATGAGATACAAAATGTTGATGAAAGAGTTGTTAAATATCTTCAAGATGCAGGGTATGAGAAGTGAACTCGTTCTCATTTTGATAGGTTGCGTTATAGTATTATGACAACAAACATAGCATAATCCATGAATTCTATTCTTAAAAACCCTCGATAGTTGCCCATTCACAAGTTATTGGATTCGATCATTGATAAGCTACGGGAGTGGTTTTGTGATAGACGAGAAGAGGCAGGTAATTGTCATACACGGCTTACAAAATGGGCTGAAAATGAGTTGTTAACAAAATCTGAGAATTCCCGTACATATAAAGTGGCGACACTAAATATGTATGAGTTTATTGTTAAAGATGGTGACCTTAATGGTCATGTCAACGTTCTTGACAAGACATGCAGTTGTCGGGAATTTCAACTCGATTAACTACCTGGTGAACATGCATTAACTGTTTGTAGGTATCGAGAAACATTGTTTGTATATGACATGTGTTCTCGTTACTATTCCAGTGAAGCATGGGTTGCAGCATATACAAAAACAATGTATCTTGTTGGCACAGAAGAAGAATGGGAGGTTTCAAAAGAAGTGCAAAGTAATGAGGTTTTGCTCCCTGTGGAAAAGCGGAAAAAGGGTAAGCCACAACAAATTAGGATACCATCACAAGGCAAAGAGAAGTTACGCTGTAAGTGTGGTAGTGTGGTTTTCGAGGACATAATCGACTAACTTGCAGTGCACTAATCCCACTGTCTAGCAATGAGCCCGTAGTTAGACCGAATGAAAAATAAACAAACACATGTACTACTATGAACCTTATATACTTGTTATTTTTTGTTGTTTTAATTTTTTTAATACATTTCATATTTAGTAATAAATTTCTACCTTTTTGTTTCGTAGATAAATAATCATGTTTGTGTGGCTTTCTAAGAATAAGTATTGAAGGGAGGCGACCAGAGGCTTATAAAATATAGACTGAGTGTTTGGGTTGAATATGCCAAAAATTTATGATGAATGTTAAACAACTTCTATTGTATTATGACTTGTTTATGATTTCAATAAGTATTGGATTTATGTTATTTGATAGGCAACTGGACTATCGTTATTTTTATTTATTTGAAGTTTGATATGTTTAAAATCTATATTGATTGTGTCATCAATATAATGAATGATTGAAAAGAGTTTTTATTCTGTGCACATACCCAAGTACAATCGTGTATTTTGGCTGTTACAGAATTGATTATATTTATTTATAAATACTCGACTACAGTCGTGTATCTATGCAAATACCCGACTGTCACAAAGAGCTTGTCATGTTTACTTCTAAATACCCGACTGCAGTTGAGTATTTTGTCACAGAGAGCTTGTCATATTTACTTCTAAATACCCGACTGCAGTCGTATATTTGTGAAAATACCCGCCTATTCTATAATCATCATTATTATTTTCAGTATCGCGCTCATACGATGGACTGCAATCTAAGCCTGTCACCAAGGTAAACTACTCCAATGAAAATCGAATATTTTTTCGTCCGATCCTAAACCACATTGCATTTTCATCTGATTTCACTTCTCTTAATAATATGCTGTGGAGTAACTGAGCAGAAAACTTTAACTCTTTCACATCCAAAAAATGACCAAAACAAAAACGCCTGAAAATATTTTTCTGCGCCTCAGAGAGTTTATCTTTAATGTCCTTTATTGCCTCTAGTGATGATCGGTTTAAAATCTTTGCTTTGAAGTATTCAGATTCCTTGATCTTCGGTTCCATCTGCATAAATACAAAAATATTTATCAATCAATATATAAAATAATTGAAAAGTTGCATAATTATATATTTTAAACCAATCAAAAAAATTACACGACATACCAGTCGAGTAAATCATTCATTGCACGACTACAGTCGAGTAAAACATGCATTGATCTACAGTCTACTATATGAACTATAGATTCTTTGTAATATTGGAAATAAAGTGTTCACACCCGACGCGTGTCCAGTGAAGAATTCTTTGTTAGCCTAAAAAGTTACATTAATGTAATTTTGATGATAACAAATATGTGTCTTTAGTAAAAATAATAAATATTGTATTTCACATCTTCACTAATTTTTGAAGGATAATATTTATGCAAGTGAATAAAGTGAAATCAAGATTGAAGACACTCAACAAACAACGGCGAAATCAAGAATAAAGTTTAGAGCTCAACGGAAAAATTATTGCGACAAATTCTTGTAAAGCCGGTATGATTTAATTAATATTTGATTTAGCATTTGAGAAGCTCAATAGATTAATTTAATTAAATACTTTCCATAAACTAAAAAGTTTTATTTTTATAAAGAAAAGTATTTTGTGGATTTAAGTAATTTGGACTTAAATGCTAAGATTTGAAATCTTTGATTTTAATAAGTATTAAATTTCGGAGTTAGACGTTTTTACAAACATTTGAAAGATTTTGAGAACTTTGAAAAATATGGGTATTATGTTGACTTGAAAAAGACTTTTGTGCGACATAATAAACTATTTGGGGGCATATCATAATTTCAAAAAATTTTGGAAAAGACGATTATTCTTAAGAGGTTCTGAAATGGGACCTATTTGCCAAGTTGTCTGACGTTTTGGGTCATAGTATAATTATAGAAAGCTATGGCCAAAGTGTAATTTCAGAGAACAGTGTTACTGTAAGAAAATTCAAAAATAACAGTAATATCACTGTTCTTGAGCAGCTAGCTGGATAATCAAGCGGCTAACCGCTTGAGCGCTAGAATTTGCCTATAACGGCTAGTTTTTGGGCTTTCACTATAAAAACTCAACTCAAATTTCATTCTAATAATCAATACAAGGAAAAACAAGATCACATAACATATATTGAGCTTTCATTTCGTAAATCATCATTTGTTGAATCATCATTGAGCTATAATTTGTTTTTCACTCTTAAAAAGAGTTTTATTATTGTGAATTTCATTTCTCATCAAATTGTGAGTGTACAAGTGTGGGAAACACTTAGGGTGAAGAGATTGGGGATACAATCTCTTGTTGTAAAAGTTCATTGACACCTTGGAAGTCAATTGTAAACAGTTGAAGCCTTGGGAGGCTTGGATAGTGAAATCCTCAAGCCGGGTAAGCTTGGAGGCGTGGACGTAGGAGGGGATAGCCGAACCACGTAAAAATTATTGTGTTCGTTTTTCTCTGCCCTTACTCTTTTAATATTGTGCTTGATTGAATTTATTGTTTTGATTTGATTAAGACAATAGATTAAATTGTTGTGCGAATTGTATTGCATAATTTTTAAAATCCCAATTCAACCCCCTCTTGAGTTGTATAACTTGCATTTCATTTGGTATCAAAACAAAATGCTCTTGTATAGACTTAACCGTTTAGAGTTAAAGATCTATAGCAACCCAAATTAGCTCAACCATCATAGAAGGCCAATCTATCACTAGATCTCCATTCTACGATGGAAATGATTTTCCTTATTGGAAAACTAGGATGAGAATTTATTTACAATCTTTAGATTATGAAATTTAGGAAGTTGTTTGTGATGATTTACTCATTCCTAGAAAGAATATTTTAACTGAGTTGGATAAGAAAAAGATGTCTTTAAATTCCGAGGCTATGAATGCTTTATTTTGTGCCTTAGATAAAAAGGAATTTCATAGAGTTTCAAATTGTTCTAATGCTTATGAAATTTGGAGAAAACTTGAAATTGTGTATGAGGAGACTATAAACGAGGAGGAATTTCATGAAGTGTTGAATTTGGCACTTATGGCAATTGGAGATGAATCGGATGACGAACTTGATGAAGTAAATGATTTTTCTACTTATGATGAATTATATGATGCTTTTAAAGAATTGCATGATAATTGGATAAAAATTGGTAAAAAGAATGCATGTCTTAAAAAGAAAATGGTAAAGCTCACAAATGAGAATGAATCTCTAAGTGCAAAAATTACATGCTTGGAATTGGAGAATAAAACATTGCATGATAGAGTTGCATTATCAAATGAGAAATCTAGCACTTCACATGAGCATCTAAAATCATATGTAGATGACTTGAAAAATGAAAAGGATGCTTTACAAAAATGCAATGATTCATTAAACGAAAAGATTAAAAGACTAGAGTTAGATAATAAAATGTTGCATGATAGAATTGCATCATTTAAATGCAAACAAAGTACTTTATATGAGCATAAGAAATCACATGTTGATGAATTAATGGATAAAAATGAAGTGCTTAAAAAGAAGAGCAATGAGCTAAATCAAATTGTGTTAAAATTCACAAATGGGCAAAAGATGTTGGATAACTTGCTTAATTCACAAAAATGTGTGTTTGATAAAGGAGGTATCAGTTATAAGCCAAATTTGAAACAAAAATATTATAAGAGTTATTTTATTAAAACTACCTCCATTAATGATCAAATTGTTTGTCATTATTGCAATCAAAATGGTCATATGAAGAATAGATGTCCAGTGAAAGAAATGCATATTATGGAGCAAAATGTATTTGGGTTCCAAAAGGGATCATTGCTAACACTCAAGGACCCAAGAATATTTGGGTACCAAAGTACACAACTTGAATAATTTTTTGTAGGTACAAACAAGAAAGGGTGGAGAGTTCCTTGATAAAGCTTATGAGGATAATCACTTGATCATAGTATAAGCAAAAATAATGAGACAATATGATTTAATTGTTTTGGTAACAATTATTGCCTTATTGATTATGAGTGATGGTCTTTTAAGCTTAGTAAGTATTTAATAATTCATTTGGTATCATGTTGAGTGAATCATGAAAAATATATAGTAGCTTGAATTTGTGATAATATGTTTATATGTTTACATGATTGAATTATCATTGTGTTAAAAATTGAGTGTTTTATCATGACGCATGGTTATATATATGATGATAGCTTATCAACTCATCATGATGAATTTGTTTGATTATCAACTCATCATCATGAATTTGTTTGATGTTAATGTTTATAAAGTGTTTAAGCATGATAGATAAGTGGTGTGCTTGATTTATTAACTGTCGAATGCTTATATGTTTAATTATTGCGAAAAATATATGCATAATGAATAAATTGTATTTTTGAATTAATCATGTCTTAAATGTTTATGATTCGCATGATAAAGTATTATTGTATCTCATAATTGTGATGGATATGCATGATGAATATGTTATAAATTTGAGTTTTATAATTTTTTATGTTATTGAATTTATTAAAATTGTTTGGAAAGCAAAGGAGTCTTTGAAAATCTCTAGTCTGCACAAGCTGCAATGAATTGGTCATAACTCCTTCCAGAGAACTCCAAATCTAACTCTGTAAAATATATTGGAAAGCTAACGTAATTATCTTTCCAATGATATATAGCTTGGACATTACTTCTGGCTCAATCAATACAGTTTTTATTCCGAATTTAACCTTTCTGCATTTTATTAAGTTTTGAATGCTTATATGCTTCATGATTGTATGCTTGTTGGATGGATTATTTGTTTGAATTAATTATCTTTTGGATGTTTAAAATCATGAATCATGCATTAAATTGATTCTTGAGATGTTTCGGGATCACAAAATGGTCACGGAATTGATCGAAATTAGCCGGAAATTAACTTGGGTGGAGGTGGACAGCAACCGGGCAGCTAGCCGCCTGTGCCAAGTGGCTAGCCACTTGGCAACTGTCCCAAACCCGAGAGCAAGCGGCTAGCCGCTTGGTCACGGGTTGGGCATATTGTTTTTTGCTCCTTCTCCTTCTTTCGTTATTTTTCTGCACTTGTTCTTCCACTCTCTCAAAATCGTGAGCCATCCTCTTCCATTTCCAATCAATTCCTCTTCATTTCTCAATCATTTTTATGCCAAGATCAATCTCTTAAATCATTATCCATGCATTTCTTTTTCATTAAACTCTTCTCTATCATCATTTCTTCACTTGTTCTTCATCATTTCATTACTATCTCATTTACGAGTGAACAGTACCTCTCCATTTCTCTCTCAAAATTCTTCATCTTTCACTCATTTTCTTGTTAAAATCAATCATCCAAATCATTATTCATCCATTACACTTCCAATTTTTACTCTCAAAACTCGATTTCATCATTTCTCCATATAAAACCCAAAATAAAAAATTCTCACTCTACCCGTTTCTCTGTCTTCATTTTCAAGCTTCCTTTAGCCCATTTTTAATCCAATCTACATAATATATTACCTTCATTCATCTCTAGGATCAATTTTCTTGGCTCAAACAAATCCATTTCACTCAATTTTTGTAAACCCGAAATTGCATATTTAAGCTCTTTTTAGTCCACTTTTGATCCAATCAACACCATCCATTATCTTAAATCATCTCTTGGATCAATATAATTGGTTTAAATAATCTATTTCACTCATTATTTTATAAAACCGAATTTGTGCATTTTGGGTATTTTAAATTACAATGGTTCCTTCTTATATCATGCACCTACATTTTCATATGCATAATTGTTTTAATTGTAGATTATGGATGATGGTTGTTTAATATTTGGATAATTTATATTTGGATGATATTTTCTGAATTCCTAGAATGAATATGACTCTTTAGTTAATTGCACGCTTATTTTTTATATGCTTCTTGATTAATCATTGAGATATTCTTTTTTGTATAAGCATGGATTTATAATACTTTTGATGATTGATGATTATATGTGTGTTGTTTGATGTATTAATGGAGTTGTTGGTTTGTAATAATTGTTTAAGCTTATATGGAAGTGTTTTTAATCATGTTGTATATTTGAGGACTTGTTCTTTTTAAGGGGAGACTCTGCTGAAATTTTTCCTCGCACAAAATTGGAAATATCTTTATCGAATTATTTTTTAAGATCTTGTTTCAATTGCATGTTTCTATTTTTTTAAAGGGGAGATAAATATGATATGTATTTGGATAATATCATTTTAGTTAAATTTTTTAATTGGCCATATATTTAGAGGGAGCATACAATATGTTTTTGGATAATATATATTTTAAGCATTCTTTTGATGGCTTGATGGTTCATGATCATTTTATGGTTAATTGGATGTTTGGTTATTATATGTTTCTTGATTAACCATTGACATATTATCGATTTTCGCATGAATTTTTAGTAATTTTGATGATGAAGGGGAGAAGTCATGTATTTTGAATATGGAGATATATAATATGTATTTTGATCTTGAAGTATTTATGCATGGTTTTGAAATATTAAAGGGGAGCTTACAAATTGTTATAGATCATATATTTAGGGGGAGTTTGTTCTTAAATTTGATATATAAGTTGAAGTCATGTATGCCATGTATTAAGGGGGAGTTTAATGTCAAAATACATGAGATATTTGTCATTATCAAAAAGGGAGAGATTGTTAGTCTAAAATGCTACATTAATGTAATTTTGATGATAACAAACATGTGTCTTTAGTAAAAATAATAAATATTGTATTTCACATTTTCACTAGTTTTTGAAGGATAATATTTATGCAAGTGAATCAAGTGAAATCAAGATTGAAGACACTCAACGAATGACGGCGAAATCAAGAATAAAGTTTAGAGCTCAACGGAAAAATTATTGCGACAAATTCTTATAAAGCCGGTATGATTTAATTAATACTTGATTTAGCATTTGAGAAGCTCAATAGATTAATTTAATTAAATACTTTTCATAAACTAAAATTTTTTATTTTTATAAAGAAAAGTATTTTGTGGATTTAAGTAATTTGGACTTAAATGCTAAGGTTTGAAATCTTTGATTTTAATAAGTATGAAATTTCAGAGTTGGACGTTTTTACAAATATTTGAAATATTTTGGGCCATACTAAAATGTATAAATGTTTTAGACTAAAGTGAAAGATTTTGAGAACTTTGAAAAATATGGGTATTATGCTGACTTGAAAAAGACTTTTGTGCGACATAATAAACTATTTGGGGGCATATCATAATTTCAAAAAATTTTGAAAAAGACGACTATTCTTCAGAGGTTCTGAAATGGGACCTATTTGCCAAGTTGTCTGACGTTTTGGGTCATAATATAATTATAAAAAGTTATGGGCCAAAGTGTAATTTTAGAGAATAGTGTTACTGTAGAAAATTTCAAAAATAATAGTAATATCACTGTTCTTGAGCAGTTAGCTAGATAATCAAGCGGCTAACCGCTTGAGCGCTAGAATTTGCCTATAACGGCTAATTTTTGGGCTTTCACTATAAAAACTTAACTCAAACTTCATTCTAATAATCAATACAAGAAAAAACAAGATCATATAACATATATTGAGCTTCCATTTCGTAAATCATCATTTTTTGAATCATCATTGAACTATAATTTGTTATTCACTCTTAAAGAGAGTTTTATTATTGTGAATTTCATTTCTCATCAAATTGTGAGTGTACAAGTGTGGGAAACGCTTAGGGTGAAGAGATTGTGAATATAATCTCTTATTGTAAAAGTTTATTGACACATTGGAAGTCAATTGTAAACATTTGAAGCCTTGGGAGGCTTGGATAGTGAAATCCTCAAGCCGGGTAAGCTTGGAGGTGTGGACGTAGACGGGGATAGCTGAACCACGTAAAAATCATTGTGTTCGTTTTTCTCTTCCCTTACTCTTTTAATATTGTGCTTGATTAAATTTATTGTTTTGATTTGATTAAGACAATAGATTAACTTGTTGTGCGAATTGTATTGCATAATTTTTAAAATCCTAATTCACCCCCCTTCTTGGGTTGTATAACTTGTATTTCATTCTTACTACAGTCGAGTAAAGAACTAATTATGCGACTATAGTAGAGTAAAGTGTTCATACCCGACTACTGTCGAGTAAAGTATTTTTCACACAACAGTCCTGTAAAGAATTCTTTACACAACTGTTATCGAGTAAAGAATTATTTACACGACTCTAGGGTAAAAGTCAGGTAAATAAATGCTTTATATAACTACATTGGAGAATTCTTTACGCGACTCTAGGGTAAAAGTCAGGTCAAGAAATTCCTTACATAACTACATTGGAGGCTAGATTATAATAGCAACTAAAAAAAGGAAATTGAGCTGCAAATCACAACCATAGACTACACATAGTATAATACAATTAATTAAACGAAATCAATAAAAAAATATAAAAATACGCTAAAAAAGAATTAATCTGATTTATTTGTCTATCATAAACTCAAATTGAATAATAATAGCCGCAGCAACAGCAAAATATTTATGATAATTATGATTCTAATTGCAATCAAATTCAGTGTAACAATACAACAACACGACATCTTTAGATTATACTGTCTATTGGACTGAGTAGCTAAAGATATTAAGGTTTATCCTGTTTTCTGTTGCACTGGTACCATGTACACAAGAATAATTGTGCGACCACTTTATTAAGCATTTTATAGGGTATTTGGTCTTTCTAACATCATAAGTCAAGTCTTTTGAATGAGTTTTACTAATTTTTTTTTTGATAAAATCTCTCTTTATAGACGAAGTAAGTTGAGAAGAAGGCCTGCTATTCACCTTGTATGAAATCTGTGAAGTCACTCAGCCCCATAAATGGCCACCGCAAATATCGGTTATGAACTATAATTGAGTGTCATATTGCTAAGCTAAGGCTTGGTGTGTAGGTTTATAAGTATTTGGACTCCCGTACCTTACAAGCTATTTTTTTAGATGAATTCTACCCGATGTGTGTTCAAAACAAATTGGATGACAATTAATTAGAAAATGAATATGTTTAATCAATTATTGGTCTAATTGAGTGAAGCCTTATTATCTGACTTTTGCAAGAGATGAAAATTAATGCAAGGTAAAAGACATGCATAAGCCTAATCAAGTGTCTTGTTATTTGAATTTTGCAAGAAATGAAAATTAAGCTTTTGGCACAAGACTTTGCACACATTTCAATACCAGCTACAAATGATTTTTTCCAAGAAAATCAATAACTTGAGCTTTGAAACTTTCAAATTTTATTTTACATTAAAACAAGAAAATTTGACTTTCTAAAAGTACTTAAAGGAGGAGACGCTGAAGGAGAGTGGGGGAATTGCAGCTACTGGTTTGTAGAGATGCAGCGTCGTTTTACTTGTTTTGCCGTGTTTCGGCGAGAGTGTGTAGAAAATAGTTGTAAAATGGCAAGGATTTGTAAAATGGAGGAGGAGAAATCCAGAAAAAGGAGAAGCTGCTCATGAGAAAAAATTAGGGATTTTGTTACATGATTGGTTGTGGTAGTTTGGTTGATTTAGATTTTTTATTAGGGTAATTTCGTAACTGCATTTTAAAAAAGGCATATACAAGAAATTTTTGAGTATGGGGGTGGTTTTAGATAAATACCCTTGTTTTGAGGTATACTACGGACAAATCCCTGTCGCAAGGATGTCAAGTTTTTTTTATGCTTGCCTGTTTTCCTGCGTTTACGGAAGGCTCATATCCACTCAATATGATATTATCTATTGGGGACTCTGCCTATGTCCGGGGAGATCAGACCAACTTCGAAATTGAATCTTCATTTGGAGTAGAGCCAACAGAGCTTTATCCAGATGTCAACTACACTACCATGGATGAGTGCCTCAATCAGTTCATATAAACCTTCTGAGATGAGCAGCAAGATCCTAACCAAAAGTCGCGTGGTTTCCATCCTTGGTTCTGTGGTATAAAGATAGCGGCTGGCTTTCCCTGCTTTTGCCAGTTCAATGAAGTTTGTAAGATGATGTTTATTTAGACTTTACTAGCAAAGAGCAAGTTGCCTTTCTTGTCAAGAAGCCAAGCTCTAGCATTGTTTTATGCTAGTTTTTCATAATAATATTGGTATCCACGAATTTTTTTTCTTTTTTAATTTGACATCTCCATCATCAGTTGAGATACCCTGTTGTATGGTACTAACTTTGATTTTCCTTATGCTCCACTTGCTGTCTCTGCAGATTCGTAAAAGATCATTCATGGATAAGATCAGATCATCAATGTGATACAATATGTATTAAGAACTCCCACATGGGTCTTGTTCTAATTTTGGTTATGGTATGAATACGACATGAAACATGTTTCATTTCCATAATTTGAGACATTCTTTCATGTTACAGTTCCATAATTTGAGATATTCTTTCATGTTACAGTTCCATAACTTGAGACATTCTTATTCAACAATTATCATCGCGTTAAAACAGTGACCAATCCACATCAGCTACCTTTTGATTCTTCACTTTTTTTTTGTCTGCATTTAATGTGCATTAATAATCCAGACCTAGATTCACTCTTCTCAGACTCTGAGTGATTGAAACAGAATATTTTCCATGTTCACTACTTTTTTTGCATTCAAAATGATAAAACCGAAGGAGTTGTCGCATGCACGTCATCTGTTATTAGGGGTATCATTTATGAACGTATGAGGCATCTCTTCTACACCGGCATCCTCCTTAACTTTCAGTAGGATCACAATGAGTCGACCAATCATTTACCGTATGGATTATCTATAAATTGGTATTGGCGTGCTTTTGGAGGAAAAATAGAAAAGGTACTAGAACGTCACGCATCGATGAACGGAATAACTCCAGTATAATCTAAAGTACCCAACATAATTCGAGATACCTTGTATAGATTGAGGTACTCAGTATAATTCGAGGTTTCCTGCATAACTCGAGAGTAACTTGAGGTACCCCGTATAACTTGAGGTACCCGAAAAATTCGATTAAGGAGAATCCTCTGAAAAAAATCTGCCATGAGAAATATCTCTATCTTTTAAAGGATAATATTCAATTTAGTCATAATTAAATATTAAAACATCGTACTAAAAAGTGGTGACAGCCGCCTGCCACCTCTGCCAAAAGTGAAAGACATTGTCCCAAGGATAGTAGTCCTCAGCCGTCTAACCCGACAGCCCCTGCAGAGGTATCCTAGACCACTGTCCAGTGCGCGCCACGTTCCCAAATGATAAGATACGCCACGAACGACTTCTTTATTCCCAAGCATGCACAAAATGATTCAAAAATCATAATAAGGTAAAAAGAGGTGAAAGGCCTGGAAAGGGATATCCAATAGCCATAAAAGATATGCCAAGTGCCAGCTAAGATACTTCATATATATAAAGGTGGCCAAGTTTTATTCTTTAAGTCATTCATTCACTCATGAACACTCACACTCCACAAAGTAAGCTTTCGTCAACCTTAAACCTTGATTTACAGAGGGCTAACAAACTCTCTTTACCATAAAAAAAAACTTGAGCTGCTAACCTGAGCATCGGAGTATGAACGCTGGGGTATCTCGGCTTCACTTCTAACCTCTATTTAACTGTTTTACAAATGTGGAGCTCATTTTGAAGGCCATTTTTCTGGGTTCAAACCTTTCACCATGGTTACGACTTCCTTATTCCTTCTCACCTCCTCCAAATTCAAAGATATAACACACAACAAACTTATGAGGTACCCCATTTCCCCTAAAAATACAAATTCATTATTTTAGATAGGTTTTCCTCATTTCCTTTGAACCTAAAATCTGTCTAAAACAGTGTGTATTATGGATCTGTTACTCTACGATTTCTGTTTTCTTTTCTATTTTTGCCAAGAAAGAAACATTGTTAAAACTGAATGGTTGTTGGCTCTTGTCTGGTTGTAATGCTGTGTATGTTTTCTAGAAAATAATGAAGTGCCAAATATGGAAGAGAAAATCCTAGTGGCTGCTTTACCATCCTTATATAGTATCAAAAAGTTGTCTGATTATCACTGTCAACAATTACTCTTAGCGACTCATAATCCATTTAAGTATAATAAAAAGAGTAATGATACAACTACAAACTCTTGTACAAACTTATCTTGTACAAATTGACGTGATATTAATTCATTGGTTGAATGAAAATATAAAGTAATAAAAATAAATCATGTGGGCCAAGTAATATATAATTCAACCAATCTTATCATGCTACATTAGTTTGTAGAAAATAAATTTGTACAAGAGTTTGTGACTACATCATTACTCTTATAAAAATAATCAATTTTGTATTTGCACCAAACATTTAGTTCTAAATGACAATTTAGTTAATCCACCGTTGCCTTATTCAAAAGCAAAATCTATGGGTAGCTAAGGAGACACGTAAGAGCTTTAGGAGACAGGTTTGACTAGGGATGCCAAAATAACCCGGGCTCGGCCCTAACCCCAATGAACCTGGATAATCTGGACCGGGTTGAACCCGAACCAGAAAGGAAAAAAATCCGGATCCGGAATGGGTTTTAATAACCCAAATGAATCCGGGTCCGGATCCGGGTTTAGGATAACCCGTATATCCGGAACCCAGACCCGAATTTATTTTTATATTATTTTTAATTATATTTATTAGTAAATATAAATACAAACATAAAAAAAACCCTAATTCTAAGAATCTAATTCACAACTCAGTCTCGTTTCTCTCTCGTGTGAAACAAATCGCGATTTACCCAAACCCTAGCTGTGCCGCCGCCGCCGCTGCTGCCTTCCGCCTTCCACAGTTCTGCTATCCCCCAAGCAAGTCAAACAACTCTCGACTAGGTTCGCCACCATCGCAAGGTTGAGTTCGCTGTTGTGAATGTAAATGTCTGTTTTGCTTTGTGTTCTGAAACGTAAATGTCTATTTTGCACTCAGGGATAAAGGCCCGTGGCTTTATATTTGGTCCACCCATTGCATTGGCAATAGGAACTAAATTTGTTCCTTTAAGAAAACCAAAGAAGTTGCCTGGTAATTTCAAGTCTTCTGGAATATTTGTCACATCAGTTTCATCTCCATTTGTTGCATGATTTCTTATTTTTGGAGAGCGTTTTTGCTATCAGGAGAGGAAGAAAAGCCCACAGACTATGAATTTTTGCAGTCTCAGCTCTTTTCTGAGTGATTTTGAGTGAAAGAACTATAGAATCTTGAAGGAATCAAGAGAGGACATATTGATTGCTTGTGGGATAGAGTTCGCCCATTTGCTTCACTTTGGATCTTCAGTTTCCAAGGAGTACTCTTTTTTCTCTTTCATCTTTTTTTGGGGGGGGGGGGGGGTGTGTTGCTAGGGACCTTTTTACATAGATCTTCTCAATTCTGTACCAGTACAAGGATTAGTGGTTTTTTGGGATTCAAAACAAAATTTTGGTACTGTTGGTTGGTCTATAGCCTTGCTTCTTCTGCCTATAGTTTTTCCTTTTTGTAGACACCAGCTCCATTATACACTTGTAATACTTTTCTGTTACTTTAATATATTTCTTTTAGTTACATTAGTTTGTGTTTTGGTTCTATCAGTTACATTAAGATTCCAAATTGATTGACAAATATGTCCGTTTTCTATGAATTGATTTGGTTCTTGTAGTGTAATTGTGTTTTGGTTCTTGTAGTGTAATCTGCCCATCTACAAATCTGTCCATTTTTCCTATTTGATCTGGGTTCAAAACCCAGAATCTGGAAACCCAGATTTTTTTGGGTTGAACTCAGACTCGGACCTGGATGAAAAAAATCAGATTTTAATTCGAATCCAGAAAAAAGAAAATGACGTCCGGGTCTGGAATCGAAAAGGCTAAACCCAGACTCAGACCTAGATTTTGTCATCCCTAGGTTTGACGGATAAATTACCGATAAATTGAAATACGGATAACGACTGTTAACAGAATGGATGCAATTTATTAGTGAAATAAAGAACTACCTACCGTAAGAAGGTAACGATTGCCGACCAGTCATTATAATTCATAACTAATCAACAGTCACAACCCATCTCGCTTTCCACCCGTCACACTTCTGTACTAATCAAATCAACTCAAACGGACCATTGACAAAGTAAGAAATGGATTTTGCTTGTGAGAATGAAAGAAATCCATAACTAATGTACAGTGGCATGTGAGATGATTTTCAGCTCTTGTGTAGGGTCAAAGGAAGAAAATATTAATAGAAAGAATCATGTCATTGAGTTGGTGAAGTGGAAGAAAATTAAAAAAAAAAAACGTGGGATTTAGTCAAATTTAGCGTCCAAATCAGCAGAAAAAGATTTAGAAACTCACTTCATGTTAAGCCCAACTGTTAGAAGCTTTATTTAACCTTAGTTGCCTCAACAACCACCGCTTTTTTTTTTTTTTCTTTTCAAATCCCACATTGTAACTTTTTAATGTATGGTATCCCGAAACTAAATAGGGTCTAACTCTATTCTTGGTCTCTTGCAAATGTAAAATGAGATAGAGTTTATGGCGCACAATGAAGTCAGCAAAATGAGTTGAGATCTGAAAATGTAATGAAGAAACTATGAATCGATGGATTTTGGCTATTAAAAAAAAAAATTATTGGTTCTTTAAGACCTGTGCGTGAGTTTTGTTCGAGAAGAAGGGCATTTTGGTCCAAATTACACTAGATAGGGTAACCGGTTGCCCCTACTAGTTTATTAAAGTCCTCTAAAGAACAGCCGTCGGATTCGATAGCTTGATATCTAACGGTCAGTTCATGAAAGGACAAAAGCGTGGGTACCATACCACAAAGTCAATGTCGCCGGACAGATGAATACAATATGTAAAAAAATTTAAATGGTATATTGCCACAAGGAACATACATCACATCTTAAAACCGAATTAAAAAAAAAATTGTTAAAGTGAATTCGAATTCGTGTATTTAATCAAAAAGTCCAAATTAGAACCGCGAGAGAATCGAACTGCGAAACCTGGAAAGAATGAATCTGGCCATATTTGTGGACCAGAAACAAGCCAGCGTTGTGCTTACGCCATTTCATTCTATCCCGTCACCCGTAGACAAAATGAATCTAGACGCATTATGGCTTCTATCCTTAAACCTCAAGGGCATTTTCGTCCTCTCAGTCAAGCGTGAAACTGCATGTACGAACTGCTTCGCTTTCACGCACCCTATAAAGGCACCAACGTCGGACCCAAAATATCCATCCATTTGATCATTTCAAAACAAAACAGTAAAAAAGGAAAGAATCCCCGAAATTGAACTGAACAAGTCTCGGTAATGGCGTCGAAAAGCAAGATTCTATTCATCGGCGGGACAGGGTACATCGGCAAATTCATCGTCGAAGCGAGCGTGAAAACCGGCCACCCGACATTCGTGCTCGTGAGAGAATCCACACTCTCTGCTCCTTCCAAATCTCAGCTCCTCGACCACTTCAAAAAACTCGGCGTCAATCTCGTCATCGTGCGCTTTCATTTTTTTTAATTTTTATTCCGATCATTTTTACACGTCGCAGTGTAGCATTACTTTATATTATTATTTTCTTAATTTTTTTTAATTGCTGTTATTATTATGCAGGGAGATGTGTTGAATCACGGGAGCTTGGTGAAAGCGATAAAACAAGTGGACGTGGTGATATCAACAGTCGGCCACACTTTATTAGCTGATCAGGTCAAGATTATTGCTGCCATCAAAGAAGCCGGTAATGTTAAGGTATAACATAATTAATATTGTTAATAAAATAAAATTAATTAACTAATTATAAACCAATGGCATGGACGCAAGTAATTAACTGATGTTGTGTGTTATTATTATTATCCAGCGATTCTTCCCTTCAGAATTTGGCAATGATGTTGATAGAGTCAATGCCGTTGAGCCAGCAAAATCAGCATTTGTCACAAAGGCGAAAATCCGCCGAGCCGTTGAGGCTGAAGGCATTCCGTATACTTATGTAGCGTCGAATTTCTTTGCTGGTTACTTTCTTCCCAATTTGTCGCAGCCCGGAGCCACTGCCCCACCTAGGGATAAAGTTGTCATTTTAGGCGATGGAAATCCTAAAGGTAAAATAAATCTAGCTCATTGCTCATAACAAGATTGTGGAAACAAGCATGATTAAGGCCCTGTTTGTTATTGCAGTTCTAATATTATGGCGAAAAACTGTTGTAGTATAGAAGATATAGTAAATTAATTTAGGGTCTGCTTGGTATGGTAGTTTAAAAAGCTTAAAAGCAATTAAAAAGTGTTTGGTAAATAATTGCATTAAACTAAGATGATTTTATCTAATAGTTGTTTGATTTAAACTTATAATCCTTGACTAATTTTGTCAAAAATACTGTTTTTTTTTTTTTGAGCACCTCAATACTAAATAAATCCAAGTAACCGTAATATAAAGTAATTACTAAACACTTTAACTGCTTAACGGCTACATCACAACTGTAACACAATAGTTTAATGAATCTAAGCTAACTGGTTTCGTCATTTGATTTTCAGCTGTTTATAACAAGGAAGATGATATTGGAACCTATACTATCAAAGCGGTTGATGATCCCAGAACCTTGAACAAAATCCTTTACATTAAACCCCCTGGTAATATTTACTCATTCAATGATCTTGTGTCCTTGTGGGAGAGAAAGATTGGCAAAACCCTCGAAAGGGTGTACGTTCCGGAGGAGCAAGTCCTAAAGAATATTCAAGGTTAGCTAGAATTATTACTTTTTAAATTTTATCAAAGAGAGCAATAAATTTTGTGCCTTATTAGTACTGCCTTCTCCGAAACGTTGCAGAAGCTGCACCTCCAGTCAATGTGATATTATCAATTCAGCACTCTGCTTTCGTGAAGGGAGATCAAACCAACTTCCAGATTGAACCATCGTTTGGAGTTGAAGCCTCGCAGCTTTATCCTGATGTCAAGTACACTACAGTTGATGAGTATCTCAGTCAGTTTGCGTAACCCTTCTCTGTTGAGCTGCAGCTTGCAGGATCTTGGGAAATAAACAATTGCTTGTTGCCATCTTTGGTTTCTATATGTAAGCATTATGGTTGTTGGCCTTACTTTTTTTTTTTATTAAGGGGGGTTCATGAAGAGCTAAGAAATAACAAGACGGGGATAGACAACCCCATAATTATCTTGGGATATAACTTGTATCAATCCTCTAGGAGGAGATTCCAATACATGGAGCCCTAGCGGGAATGTAAGCATTATGGTTGACTGGATGAATCATCTCTTCTTCCATTTATCCTACATCTATCCTTAAAGCCTTTTAAAGTTTTAACTATTATTTTATAAAATTTTAAATGATCATCAAACTCATATAGATCCATAAATTCTAGATGAGATCTTATACTTATGATCATTTACCTCTTTTGTAACATGGAACAAATTTTTTCTTTTCACATTTCTATACACACACGCACATCTGTTTTTTCAACTAAGGATCATGTCTTCAAGGCTTTCACAGAGAGGTTGTAATCTAAATTTAACTTCTTGAATGAACATATTCATATTATCATTGTTATTATTCATTAGTTATGGTCAGTTTTGAGTTCTATTATTAGTTTTGCACCTATCTTGTATTATTTCAAGACTAGACAAAATTGATTCCATTAATGCTATCCTATTTTCCTCTTCAAAGGAATCAAATACTTCTTGGTCGTTATTGATGTTAATTCTTTTCATTTCTTTGCACAAGCGCTTGCTTGCATTCAATCTAATTTTAACAATAGAATTTATATAACAACTTGATATTCTAAACTGAAATATAAATTATCAATTGAATCTTTATCACTTTTTTTGTCATAAAATCTCAAAAAACAAACAAGACCCAATATACTTTTGTTTGTTGCTAAAATAAAAAAAGGTTCAAAATTACTAACTAGTGTACTATCTCTCGGAATTCTAAGATAGATTCACTAATTGCCTCCAACCATAGAGAGGTCCATAGTCAGCACTGCCATAACTCCACACATCATGTAAGATCAACCTAGCAACTATTCTACATGGCCTAATGCAACACATAGTAGTCTGGCCTTGTAAGATATGTCTAAATGAATATTTTGTAGTTGTCTCTGGAAAAGTACTTAGTAACAAGAAATCTTCCTCGTCTAGCCCAAGTATTGGCCTGTAAGCTTCTTAGTTAATTTGTAAGAAAATATAAGATATCAGGAATATGATAATTTCACTTAAAAGAGTTTTATTTATTTTATAACAAGAATTGTTTGCAAAGGAAAGTCACAGAGAATACAGATGTGGGTGAAGATTTAGACATATGATGTCCTCCCCTTCTTGCATGTTTCGATTTATAAGCTTGAAGAGATAATATTATCTCTTCTTACATGACACTGGTTAATTTTTTTCTAGTGGATTGTGGATTCCTTTGTGATAAGGTGACCCTATCTTCTTTTATCATTAAAGACATATGTTGTCATCTTTTTCTTATTGACTAGCAGTCTTTACATGGCTATGATAAGCTTTATCTTTTTGGAATCTTTTATTTTCCTGTCACATGCCAATTATTAGTTCTTCATCTAGCGGCATGTCTTCCCCATTAGATTCCCCTTTTGATCATTCGTAGCAATAGCCATATGATGACTGATGATTAGAACCTTGCATACCTCGTGGTGTGTTAGTAAGCTAGATTCCACGAGATTTTCATAGATTGCCTTTTTTTGTTTTAGTATTGCCTATTGTTGGATATAAATTCAATTGTTATTGGTGTCAATGTACAAGTGTACACAACAAGTAATAAAGTGATGAATAATTAAGATCGCCTCCACAAGGATTGATGTTATTAGACTTGCCAACAATCTTAACAGTGTAGATTTTTTTTCTAAATTAAAATAAATAATTGATGAAACTAATGTACTAATTAAAATAAAAACACAATAAATAAAATGCAACAAAGCAGATTATCACGTCAAACTCAAGGATAAAACCAATGGAAATATAGAGTAGTTTAGTGAATAAACTCTCTTAATATTTTTGACTATTTTCTAATGTTTGGCTCGATTGCTACAGGATCTGCTATAGTATTAGGTAGAATCCTTATGTATCCTCAGCTGTCGCATGTTGGATGTCTTATATTTATATGCAATCTAATAATGATCAATTGTTATATTAACATAAGATATAATATTATACGCTTAGGTTCTAATTACCCTACAAGGTTGATTAACACTAAAAAGTGTAAGTGTAATTAGGAAAAAATTTTTAGTTTTTCACTTAAAGTATTGATTAATATGCGCATAACTTATAAATTATATGAATGCTCCCCAAATAAATTTTTTTGTTAAATTAATTCGAAATATGTTAATTTTTATCTTATAGATATTTTTTAAGAATAAATTGGAATTGAAAGCGGGAACAAAGGACTACTGGAGCAATTTGGAAGCATTATTGAGGAGATGTAAATAAATAAATAAATAAAAATAAAAATGAATAAAAAAAAGAACAAAAGAACAAAAGAACAAAGACCAAGAAATTTAGTTTCTCGTGATGGTCAAGTGGCGGAGATGGCCACTTGACCATTACACATTTCAATGTACACACAAATAATAATAATAATAATAATAATAATAATAATAAATAAAGATAATGCATTTGTTGCCTATAAAAGACAAGGAAATGCAGAGAGCTGGCCATTGAGAAGTTAGAGAGTTGAGCAGAGAGAGCTTCAGTTGAAAGAGAATATAGTGCAGCTGAGGAATTGTGTCTTTTTCTTCTTTTGTTGTAATCAAATTTCTTGTAACGTATTTCAAAAGTTTATCAAATAAATAGTGTTGCGTTTTCTTTTAATATAAGTGGCTAATTTTATTAAGTTGAGGTGAAAGGTGAAGCTCTATGTTTCAAACTATTAAATTTATTATTTTCTCAAATGAGTTTTAAAGTTTATTTTGTTATTTTTTAGTTATTTTATATTATGTTAATTTATAAATTTCTTTAGAATTTGTATGGTATTTTGACACAATGTCAACATATTAATATAGTATAGCACATTAGGTACTTTATTTCATATTTATTCACACACATAGAATTAAATGATATAATAATTAACTGATAAAAGTGAGGCAAAATATAAATGAGAAAGTATTAAAATTATAGTTTGAATACTAAGAGTGGATCCCATAAACTTAGTATATTTTAAAATTGTTTTCAAATAATTTATTTTCCCACAATTAATTTTCTTTGTTTAACAAATTGACAACTAAATTTTAAAATTCCATGTGGTTCGATCCCGAACTCATCGGGTTATATTATAACTAGACACTCTTATACTTGGGAGTAATACACTTTTGATTCGTGTCAAAGGTGAATCTCTATGTCTAGTTCATCATAATTTTATATTAAGCATGACCCTTTTAGGATTAAATAAAACTCGATTCAGGAAATCTAATTTAAGACCAAGTATTGCTCTGATATGCTCCACTAAGATAGGTCATTGTGTGGCTTTTTCTTAACTAGTATCATTAAATGGGTGATCAACCAAAATAATGAATAAAAATAAATATTATCAAAACAAAATGCTACAACAAACATGCAGTAACTCATATATTCAGTCAATAAACCATCAAAATTGCTTATCACTTAACCACAAATAAATCTAGTTCATGGTTTGTAAAAGAAAAATAAAGAACAAAGTTTCAGCCATCCAACTCATCCCCATGAATAAAAAGTAAAAAAGAAAACAAGAGAAGAATAAGAAGGACTAAGTTTCCGCTTGATTTCTGCAAATTTTCCCTTTATGTAGCCCTCTCTCTTAAATTCTTTTTTTTTTTTGTTTCTCCTTGGGTGACGGCTATTTCTTTTCCTTATGATGTGTGCTCCTTTTATAGTTGAAAATTATAGTAAACGGAAGCTTAGGTCACGCATAATTCAAATTAGGAAACTGCCAATAGCAATATTTTGTAAAATTTTCTCTATCATCGTTCCATAATTACCTCAACAACGGATGCTATGATATAGCAACGATTGCTACAGCAATCACTACAACAACTGTACTATTCCAAATTTGTTTCAATTCTTCTGTAGCCAAGTTCTTTTCCATCTTTTGCAAGACTATTATAGCAGCATTCCTTCCTTGAAATTTGAGCTTCTGCTAACCTACTATTAACACTCACACTTCAAAAAATAGGTTTTTTTCAACATTAAACCCTAATTTATAGAGGGCTAGCCAGCTCTCTTTGCCATAAAAGCTTGATTTTGCTAACTTAAACATCGGAGTGTGAACGCCGGGGTACCCCAGCTTCACTTCTAACCTCTATTTCATTTTTTTGCATGCATGTAACTCATTTTGAAGGACACCTCTCTTGGTTTTGACCTTTCACCATTGTTACCACTCTCTCTCCCCTTTTCACCTTCCCCGAATTTCAGATACACTGCACCGTACACAGCAAACTAGTGAGGTACCCCATCTCCCCCAAAAATATAAATTCATTGTTCAAGATAGATTTTGGCTTTTCTTACCCCAAAATCTGTTGAAAACAATTTCCATTGTTTGGTTAGACTAAATTTAATGGAATTGAATTTCCATCAATTTGAAGAATTTGTATTCCTTATCAATGACTAAGGATTTCAAATTCCTTATCTATTTAAACACAAAAATTCTAATATTATCCTCTAAACAAAATTAATTTTAAATAAATGAAAGTACAAATAGTTTATATTTATTTTCTTAAATTAATTGAGTAAACGTATTTAAAAAAGAAAAAACACTGAAGGGACTCCCCGGAAAGTCACCGGAGACTCGTTGGAGTTTCACCGGAGATGCGCTTTACCATCAAAACCGATACCAATGGAATCCTTATGAGCCGATCTACAACTCTACGGGATTAGAAATGCTAATATACATTGTTATTTACCTCAAGTCTTATTTAAATGTTTGGAAAAATTTCAACTCTCGTATTTCCAACTATATAGTGTATTTTCTTCAAAATTAACATTTTCAATGAGTAAATCGTTCATTTATGATCATTATTATTCATTAAACGCGATGAAAAATGGAGGTCAATGATGGTCAATGGAGGTCAACATGTCAGCTGTCCATGGCCAAATGCTGTAATTTTAAAAAATAAATTTTTATTTAATTAGGTAATTTTTAGATTAAATTAATTCATAATTTTATTATGTTTTAATTTATTAACAATATTAACATTAAAGATAGTGGGTATATATTTGTCCAAATAAAAATATATGTAATTTTTTTCCTTTTAAATTTTATGTGAAACCAAACAATAATAATTAATTTTTGTACTCTTTTCCTCTCACCACCTCTCCATTCCTCTCTTTTTTTCTTTTCTCCTCTCCTCTCCTTCCATTTTTTAAAACCAAACACCTCCTTAGAAGGTGTTTCTTAGGAGGTGTTTGTAAAATGAAAAAAATTCTATAAATATGATTTTGTTGAAGCCTTCAATAAACCATAGAGTCTGTGCCGCGTAGAATGGGATACAAAAATTTGTATTTAGCTTGCATGCAAAATGCAACATGCTTACGTGTGTCTAATTTTCTAAATATCTCATCCATGCGGCAGCTAGCTTAGCCTTTTTCTATTGAATAATTGGTTATACAAGTGTAGTTTGTTAGTTTTACGCAACCCACGTAAATCAATTTTATTACGCAAGAATTATTGAGAAATCTCAAATTAAGTTGAACTGGTCCATGGTCAGATGGTCTCGTCTCGCCAATTGGTATTGATGCCATAGGAAAGGAGTAGTTGATTACTTGATTTTTTAGACTTGGGGCGCCATTGAAAAAGATTGTTGAAAATGAATCGAGTGAATCAAATCGAATTAGTTTGTCTTTCTGTACAATACATCCCCCATTATCTAGCTTATTCACTCTTGAGAATTATTATCTGATGTTGATCCCCCATTTAAACTTTTTGCCAAGACTATCCTAGAAATTGATTTATTTATCATTGCTTCTTGGTCCTTACGGTCTTTTATGAATCACAATCAATTTAATCAAACATAAAAATACGGGTACAAGCTGGTTAGCTTACACACTTTTATATAAGAAAGTTACGGGCATCAGATTCAAAATATCCGTCCATTCGTAATTTAAAAAAAAAAAAAACTCCGGAATTGAACTGAACGAGTTTCAGACATGGCATCGAAAAGCAAGATTCTCTCCATCGGCGGGACAGGGTATATCGGTAAATTCATCGTGGAAGCAAGCGTTAAAGCTGGTCACCAGACGTTCGTGCTCGTGAGAGAATCCACACTCTCTGATCCCTCCAAATCTCAACTCCTCGACCACTTCAAAAACCTCGGCGTCAATTTCGTTATCGTGAGTTATCATTTTTTATTTTTTTAATTCCATTATTTTTACCCGTGGCATTGTAATATCTACTTAAAAGACTTAGTATTTTTATTTTATTTTATTTTATTGGGTGCCGTTATAATTATGCAGGGAGATGTTTTGAATCAGGAGAGTTTGGTTAAGGCGATAAAACAAGTGGACGTGGTGATATCAACAGTTGGTCACACTTTAATAGCCGATCAGGTCAAGATTATTGCTGCCATTAAAGAAGCCGGCAACGTTAAGGTATCACATAATTAATATAATGGAAAATGATGTTCTTACAACACTTTGCACAAAACAGTTCATTTTGTGAAAAGTATAAAAGCTACTGTTTACTGCAACAAAACTCACGTGCAGAAGTCTCATTTCTTCCATTTTTCCTCACAATATAGCTCCGGTCTCTCTCTCTCCGTCCTCCTTTCTTCCTTACGAGAGAGCTCGGATCTCTCTCTCTCCGGCCTCCTTTCTCCCTCACAAGACAGTTTGGGTCTCTCTCTCCAGTCTCCACGCCCGCTAATAGTCGCAATTCTAGCATCTCTCGCCGCTCAACAGCCATAAGATCTCTCTCTCACCCATTTCAATTCATTGCTCTAATTGAAATCTTTAACTCATTTAAAACATTGTGCTAAATTACCTATGGATGGTGGTGGTCTTCTGCTTGAGTGTTGTAAATTAGAATCAAATTATGCAAAACCCGATGCCTTTGAGAATCATGTTTATTTCAAGCTTTCATGTTGTAATTTGATTGTTGATGAAGCACTTGGAAAATGTAGTTTGCTCTCTCAAATTATTTTATTCTGTTGAATAAATTGTATTTGTCATTATTTGAAAAGAATTTAAAAAAAATTACAGCCCCTAAACATTGAGCTTATGCTATAATTTAAGTGTCTCCCTCATTTATAGCACACTTTGTTCATCATTTACGCAATAAGAGAGAACGGAGATGAGATTGTTATTGGCGTGGGGATGAGAGAGAAAGATCTGAACTGTTTGATGAGGCTTTGTGAGGGAGAAAGGAGATGGGAGAGAGAGACGTTGAGTTTTGTTCTCCTCATGTCTGTGCTTTGGTGTTAAAACTTTGCAACAAAAAGTGGGCTTTACACTTTAAATAAAACGCACCGTTTTGTGAAAAGTTTCGTACAAAGTGTTGTAAGAATAACGGCACCGATATAAATATCTTGGATTCTGATCAGGTTTGTGCACTCACGCACACGTGGTGATTTATTATTGGCGTGGAGCTCGTTGTAGACTAGAGCTCCCTGTTCCGCCAATAAACACCCGCTACATGCACAATTGCGCCCTCAAGATAATTTAATTAATTAATTAATTATAAGCACCTATGGCGTGAATGCAACTAAAAGTAGTTGATGTTTGTAAATTATTTATTATTCAGAGATTCTTCCCGTCGGAATTTGGAATTGATGATGATCGAATCCAGGGCCCCCTAGAGCCAGCAAAATCAACTTATGTCGTAAAGGCGAAAATCCGCCGAGCCGTTGAGGCAGAAGGCATTCCGTATACTTATGTAGCATCGTACGGTTTGAATGGCCACTTCCTTCCCAATTTGTTGCAGCCTGAGGCCATTGTCCCCCCTAGGGATAAGGTCGTCATCTTAGGTGATGGAAATCCAAAAGGTAAAATAAATTAATTAAGCTCATTGTTTTTAATAAGATTGTTGAAAATAACCATGTTTAAGGCTCCGTTTATTTGGTATATGTTGCGCTGTTAGCAACTTAGTGTCTGTTTGGTACTGTTGGAGATTTTAAGATAGAGTTTTAAGTGATTACCAGATACTGAACTGCCACATCATGGCTGCCACACAACAATTTCAAACAGAGCCTAAATAACTTCATTGCAAAATAGTTAAATGAATCTAACTTATGGTCATTTGATTTTCAGCTGTTTATAACTAGGAAGATGATGTTGCAACCTTCACCATCAAAGCGGTTGACGATCCGAGAACCTTGAACAAAAACCTTTACATTCAGCCTCCCGGCAATATTTATTCGTTCAATGATCTTGTGTTTCTGTGGGAGAGAAAGATTGGCAAAACCCTCGAAAGGGAGTATGTTTCAGAAGAGCAGCTACTAAAGAATATTCAAGGCTAGTTAAAACTCTCACTTCTAAATGTTATTAAAGAAAGCCGCGAATTTTTGCCTTATTGATCCTGTCTTCTCCAAAATGTTGCAGAAGCTGCACCTCCACTCGGGAGGTTGTTATCAATTTATCACTCTGCTTTCGTGGAGGGAGTTCAAACCGACTCCAAGATTGAACCATCGTTTGGAGTTGAAGCCTCGCAGCTTTATCCTGATGTCAAGTACACTACAGTTGATGAGTACCTCAATCAGTTTGTGTAACCCTTCTCTGCTTCCAGCTGCAGCTCGCAGGATCTTGGACTCTTGGTAAATAAATAATGGGCTTGTTGCAACCTTTGGTTTTTATATGTAAAAATTATGGCTGTTGGCCTTACTTTCTTCTGGTTGTCAATGGAATTTGTAAGACCATATTATGTTTGCTATGTCAGTGATCAAATGAAGTAGGCCATGTACTTGATCTGAGAATAATTATAAAGCCAACATGGTCAGGTGAGTGAGTGCGTGTGGGGCTTTTATTAGGGTGCGTGTGTGAGGCTTCTGAGGAGCTTGTGATATGGGGTCTACAGCCCCTAATGGGCACGCGACTGCGTGCACTAAATGAAGTTATTATAAAAATAATTACAGAGTCACCAAAGCAAAAATTAAAAGTAATTTACCAATAAAAATAGTTAAAAGTAATAAGAAGTAGGTATTATATTTTAAAAATTAATTTTTTATTAATGTTTTTAAGATTAAATTTGTTCTTATCTTTCCTTAATAAACACAAAAATTTATCGTTTTGGACTAATTAAAATTTTAAAACTAGCTAACAAGCAAAACGCCATTAATTTTTTTCCCATTTCTTTAATCATTCTTTTTTATCTTTTTTACCTTTACCTTTTTCTTTTTCTTTTCTTCAGTCCTTATTTTTCTTTTCTTTTTTGGTTTTCCTCTAAACTCTTTAAGAAAGGCTGCCAAGCCTTGAAAATATCTCAAAAAATAAGATTTTTTTTTAAGATTAACATTTTAACCACAAAAAAAAAACTCTAGTCCAAACATTGAGCACTTACAAATCAAACGATAAAAACCTCTTATTAGTACATTAACCGTAAAATAAAAAAGAATTATCACAAATTTTTTTAATATTGTATTTTGATGCTGGAGATTCTTGAAATGTATGCAGAATTCCGACAATATTTTGTTGAAGCAACCCTCGGAAACTTGTTTGTTGAGATTGATGAAGAGTCCATGGCAAGTAACCGGGCATATTGCAATCCTTGTAATTATTCTGACCGAGAACGATAAAACAAAAAGTGAAAACTGAAGAAAATGATAAGAAAACAATAGAATAATAATATTAAAAACTCGCTAATCTTGCCCCCCTTTTTTTTGGATAATGTTCAGCGTCTACTAGAATCTTTTAAGAGCAGAAGCAAAACAGCAACAACTTTTCAAGAAAAAAATAATTATTAAAGAAAATGGAAAAAAGAATTAACGGCAGTTTATTTGATAGCTTTTAGATGGCCAAAACCAGTGAGTTTTTGTGTTTTAATAAGGATAGTTAGGAATAAATTTAATCCTCTTTAGAGAATCATTTAGTTACTATGTGTCAAAATCTCCAGCAAAGAATAGGAAAAATTAAATTAGAAGAGGATCCAAGTCATCATCTTAGAATAAACAAAAGAATCTAAACAAAAGAAACTCGTTTTGCGTGTGAACCAATTCAAGATAAAGAAACTTGTAAGCATATCATTGTTGTTGTCAATTTTATTTCATTTTTGGTTTCTTTGTCAAATTAAAGAAAAAGTGTAATAAATCTCGAGTTAATAATTAAATTAGAAGAAGGTCCAAATCATCAGCATCTTGGAATAAACAAAAGAATCTAAACAAAAGAGACTCGTTTTGCATGTGAACCAGTTCAAGATAAAGAGCAGACTATTGGAAAGAGACAAATAATACAAGAATTACAAAGCATTCTACAGTTACTACATAAGCCTGCAACAATTAATTATTAACTCAAGATTTATTACACTTTTTCCTTAATTTGACAAAGAAACTAAAAATTAAATTAAATTGACAACAGAAATGATATGCTTACAACAATGAGTATGAAACTTAGTACAAAAGGAGATCTGCATCTTGAATCAACATCACCATATTATTATTATTATTATCCATTGTTTTATACTCGATTTTGGGTTCTATTATTAGTCGCACTTGTCTTGGATTATTTCAAGGCTAAATAGAATTGATTCTATTAATGCTATCCTGTTTCCTTCTTCAAATGAATCGAATATTTTTGGATCAATAATTCTTTTCATTTCCTCATACAAGTGTTTGCTTGTAATTAATCTAGTTTTAACTATGGAAATTGTATAAGCAACTTGATATTCTTGACTAAAGTCTAGATGACCAATTGCGTCTAAAAATTTATTAACAGATCTTTCCATTCTTATGAAATTGAGTTACTTTTATCACTTCCTATCTTATAACATTTAAGAATAGGTCCAACATACTTCCGTTTGTTGCTAAAATAAAAGAATAGAGTTCAAGATTACTAACCAGTGTACATCTCTCGGAATTCTAAGATAGATTCATTAATTGCCTCCAACCATAGAGAGGCCTATCGTCAACTCTGCCATAGCTCCACACATCATATAAGATCACTTCAGCGACTGTTACACAGACCCAGCACAACATATAGCAAACGAGCCTAATAGAATGAAATACTATCTAGGCAACCCAAGAGGGGGGTGAATTGGGATTTTAAAAATTTATGCAACACAATTCGCAAACCACACAACAATTCAATCTAATGCCTTAATAAATTCGAAAACAATAAGTTCAATGAAAGCACAATAATAAATGAGTAAGGGAAGAGAAAGCAAACTCAAGGATTTTTACGTGGTTCGGCAATCCCCGCCTACGTTCATGCCTCCAAGCTCACTCGCTTGAGGATTTCACTATCCAAGTCTTTCCAAGGCTTCAAGCTTTACAATTGACTTCAAGGTGTCAATGAACCTTTACAACAAGAGATTATATCCCCAATCTCTTCACACCAAGTGTTTCCCACACTTGTACTCTCACAATTTGAAATTTACAATAAAAACTCTCTTTAAGAGTGAATATACAAATTGAAGAACAAAGATGATTCAACAAATGATGATTTCCGAAAATAAAGCTCAATGTATGTTGTGTACACTTGTTTAGGTTTGCTTGGCTTTTCTTTTCTAACCAAAAATGAATTGGTTTTGAGTTTATATTGTTTGAACTCAAAAACTAGCCGTTATGCACATTTTGTGCTGGAACCGGATTGCCGGTTGTCTCATCTGGTTAGCCGCTTCATGTTACCATTACAGACACAAATTTGAAATTTCAAACTTCCGGATTGCCGCTTGTCACTTCCGGTTTGCCGTTTATGGTTAGAGGCTTTGCTGCGCCACAACCGGATTGCCGGTTGTCGGGAATCCGGTTAGCCGCTTGCGATTCGGTTACATTCTGCCTAAATCCGGCTTGCCGGTTTGTGATAACCGGATTGCCGCTTCCATTTTGGTTACATTCTGCCTCGAACCGGATTGCCGGATGTCAAGAACCAGATTGCCGCTTTCGATTCGGTTACGTTATGCCCAGAAACCGGCTTGTCGGATTTCCACATCCGGTTAGCCGCTTTCATTTTGCATGCATTCTGCCCGAAACCGGCTTGCCGGATTTACACAACCGGTTAGCCGGTTGCTACAGTAACTGCTACAGTATCGGCTACAGTGTATTATTTTTCTAAAATTACAGTTTGACCCCAAAACTCTATAAAACTATATTATGACCCAAAATGTCAGAAAACTTTATAAATAGGTCCAATTTCAGAATTTCCAAATATTACTTTGCTATTCCAAAAAACTTTTTAAAATTATGATTTGGCCCTAAAGGATTTATTATTTTGCACAAAGGTCTTTTTCAACATAATACCCATATTTTCAAAGTTCTTAAAAACCTTTCACTTTAGTCCAAAAAATTCATAAATTATAATATGACCCAAAACATTTCAAATGTTTATAAAAACATCCAACTCCGAAATTTTATAATAATACTTATTAAAATCAAGGATTTCAAAACTTATCATTTAAGTCCAAATTCGAAATTCAAAAAAACAATATCAAAGATTTTAAAACACATTTATTTTAGTTCAAAACACTTTGATTTCATAGCCTCATTTTCTTATTATAAAACACAATTCATAAATTTTTGTTTAATCAATACATATGATTTGTTATCATCAAAATCAATATCTATAGCTAAAAAAGCTAACATAGAATATGTCTAAGTGATTTGCATACAGTTGTCTCTGGAAGAGTGCTTAGTAATAGAAAATCTTCTTCCTTTAGCACAAGTATTGGCATGTAAGGTTCTTGGTTATTTTCTAAGAGTATATAAGATATCTGAAAGATGACAATTTTGCTCAAAAGAGTTTTATTTATTTCATCATTGAAATTATTTACAGAGGATAATTACAGAGAATACAGGTGTAGGTGAAGGTTAGGCATGCAATGTCCTTCCATTCTTACATGCTTCTATTTATAATCTTAAATAAATAAGGTTATCTCTTTTATATGACACTTGTTTAATTCTCTTGGTGGATTGTGGATTCTCTCCTAATAAAGTGACCCTTCTTCTTTTTATCATTAAAGACAGTGGTTGTCTTTTTTTCTTGGTGACAAACAGCATTTATCTGGTTGTGGTGCGCTTTATCTTTTTGGAATCTTTCTTTTTGAATTATTGATGCTTTTAGGATAGCACCTTTGATCTTTTCCAATGGTTTCTGTCACATGCCAAGTATCAAATCTTCCTCTAGTGACATGTCTTCCCCACTAGAATCCCTTTTTGATCCTTCATAGCAGTAGCTGCATGATGACTGATAATCATTATAGACTTTTTGCTGCTAATTCTAACTTAAATCATGTGTTGTACTACCACTTGTTTTCACTATATTCTGGGGCAAGCGGTGAGGATCTTGATAAAAAAAACATTTCTTTTGTTTTGGATATCCTTTTATGGTCATTAACAACCTCTGTATTTTTTTCTAGGATCTCTTTTATTTCCCTACAACATCACGGACATAAACAAGGTTAAGAAAACCATATTCAAACATGTCTTTTATCAATTTTGGATCAGCTCCTGGCACAAATTTTATCCTTGGGTATAACAGTGAATGATATAGTATTATAGTCTGGTTATGATGAATCACATAAGTTATTTTACCAATTCTTTTATAATTGTAAACGTGGTCGCTTCCTAATGGATTTTTAACCATAGGAACAGACTGTCCGCTTTTATTATATTAGGGCCTTAAACTTACTGAATACCTTAGAGATTCTTCTTTCTACATATATTATTCTTTGAGATCATTGATTGTGAGAAATTTCTCTAGATTTGTGGCCTTTGAGTTATGTGAAGAACTCTGGGCAATCTGACCCTTAGTTTGATCCTTAAAATAGACTTTTTTTAGTATATTACTAATATATTGTTTTGAAATTTGGACTTCTGGATGATTTTGCGAACTTTTCTATAGGCAAAGTTTTCTCAATTCTTCGTGGGCATTCTCTATCATGGCAAGCCCATTATAAATTATACCATTGCCTTTGAGAAGCAATTCTTGACCTTCAGATCACATTATTATGCCCTTAATTATTTTGGAAAGACCCTTCTCCATTGTATTCTCGGCTAAGAAAAATTGCAATAGAATTGTTAAATCCTTTAATATATTCAATTTCAAAATCATATTTAGCAAAAAAAAACAGTTGCAATTTAATTAATCTTTTATATTGAGGGAGATTAGGCAATTTATTAAATATAAATCCTTAACTCGAGTGTTATTAGATCTTACTTTGAATTTCTTTGGTAACAAAAAGAAAGTAAATTTAGCTATTCCAGTTTTAATAGCTAACAATTCATTTTCATTACTATGATAATTCTTCTATATGGGTTTGAATGTTCCAATGGCATATCTACAAATCTTTTCTTGATCTGTTTTTAAGACTACACACCAATAATTATCTTAAACATCGGTCTCAAGAATTAAATTATCACTAGAAGTAGGGAATCCTAATCTTGGAAGATTTTTACATTTTTCTTTTGATTTTTTTTACTACTTTGGTACGGAGATCTTTCCATGATTTAGTATTATTTTTTTTTAATAATCCTTGTAAAGATTGTCTTTCTTTTGCTAAGCTTTCTATGAAACCTTCAGCATAATTAAGATATCCTAAAAATCTTTGAATTTGTTCTTTAGATTCTAATTTATTTGGGAATAGATATATTTTTCCAAAAATATGAGGTTGCATCTCAATTCCTGTTTCATTTATTAGTAACCCTAGAAATTCGATCACGAGTATCATTATTTCAGCTTTCTTTTTAGAGGGTAATAGTCCATGTTTCTTGCATCTCTCTGCAAACGAAACGATATGATTAATATAATATATCTTATTATATGAAAATATAAAAATATCATCTAAATAAACAATGTAGAATTCATGAAATTTTTTAAAGATTTGATCCATCCTTTTTCGAAATATTTGTGATCCATATTTCAATCCAAAAGGCATTACAATCCATTCATATTGTCCTTGAGGTGTACCAAAGGCAATAAGTGGTATACTTTCTACTTCAAGTTTGATCTGTCAAAATCCAGATTTGCAATCAAACTTGCTAAATGTCTTTTTATCGGTAACAAAGATAATTTTTATTGGACACAAAGATAATTAATGTATCTTTACAAGGTAAAAAATATCCATCAGATTTGGTATATTTATTTAATTCTTTGTAGTTAATAACCATGCTAGCTTTTCCTCGTTTAATTGCTACATGATTTCTAAGCATAAAGGCTGGACTACCATGAGGACTTTTAGATTTTCAAGTAATCTTAAGTTCTAATAACTCTTCAATTTTTTTTTAAAATTCTTGTCTATGTTTTTGCCTATATCTCATAGGCTTAACTCTTATGATAACATTTGGATCTTTTAATTCGATCTTAGCATATGTTTAATCAATTTCTCATAATTGAATTGGGTTTTCACCAAAAATTTTATCAAGTTTTTCTAAATTTTTTTTATAGTCTAACTTGATTTAAATGATTTTTATAGTATAATCAACACGCTGACTGTGTCAAAAATGTAATTTTCGAGTTGTGCGCCTAACAAGTTTATAAATTCTTGGGGTAGTAATGGAATGATTACATGGCGTTTTGAGAGTAATGGCTTCGTTAGTCATTATAGAAATGAATTGACGAAGGAAATTAACTCCTAAAAGTATATTTGTTCACATATGGTCATAATACCAGAATCTAGGGATACTTAAGATGTAATCTTCGATTTGGATTAAAGTCTTAATCCTACAAGTCCCTAAAGTGATCTGTTCATCATTTATTCCTTATCCTTTTAAAGGCTTATAATCTTTCCAATATGGTTTTGGATAAATCCTTTAACTGGCAAAACTAACTCCGAACCAGTATCGATTAAAGCATGAAAACCATTCCAGTTTATGTTTATAATATTGTATAGTCACTTTTATATAAATTGTAAAAGGATTAGATATATCTTGATATGGTTTGCTTAATTCCTTCAATTGTTATGCTTATTTCTCTATCTCATATACAATAAAGAGACAAATTCTGAAGAAAGTTCATCCCTAATAATAAAGGATTTATTTCTGTTTCATAATATGGTTCTATGAAAAAAGGAAAGATGAATTTTGTTCCTTTTATTTTTAATGGTATTTTACAATATTGTCTTAATGTCTTTCTTTCTCTATTAAATCCTATATAAGTATGATGTTCAATTAGAATTTTTCTTTCTAAATATTTAATCATTTTAGCATCTACATAAGATTTTGTAGCTCATGTATCAAGGATAGCAAAAGTCTCGTGCCATGATTTTCCATTATTATAGTCAATCTTAATTTTTAGATTTTGATTATTTTTTCTAATTGTGGCTAATATTTCATGTGATGGTGGTGTCATAAGATGACTACATCTAGTAAAACTTTGGGTTCTTCTTAATTTTGGTTCTTTTTTGGGTATAGAGAATGATCTTTTATGTCCTATAATGATTCTTCCTTCTGGAGTATATTCTATAGATTTAGTATTATTTCCTTTAATCAGAGTAGGTTGACTACTTAGATTCATTTTCCATTCTTCTGATAAATCTATTTCTCTCAAGATTTCAAGATACTATATATTTCCAACTTTACTATTTGCTGAATTTGTTAATGCTTATTTTATAGCATACGTTATGCTATATGGATAAGACCCCTCGTGCATTATATCAAAGTATTTAAAATCTTGACATAAGGTTAATGTTTTATTTATATTTCTATCCCTAAGACTTATAGAATATTTAGGATATATCTTAAATATCAATTTTTTATAACTCAAGTTTCCTTTTATTATTCTAGGGACTGCATGTTTTCGATCTTGTATTCTATTATCCAGTACTGCTAAAATTGTTGGACTATCTATTCCTTCCCAAAAATGAGCTTTTATCATAAACTGAATTCCTCCAATATGAACATATCCAAATTTGGGTCTATTATCAGATTTTATCTTCTATATCAGTCTTTAATAATAATGCTATATTTGTATTTCCCTTAGCATACTTAATTTTAATAGGTTCTCTTCACACAGTAGCACTGAAATACATATATTTTTTTCTTTTAATCATGTTGGCAATTCTTAGAGCTAACTTATTGACTGAAGTCATGGATGATTCTAATCATTTTTTTGTTAATCTTGAGGTCTTTTTTTATCAAAGATTAATTCTTTATTAAAAGAACCTTGTTCTTCTAATTCTTCATCTTGATATAAATGCTTATTATCTAATTCTTCTGTGCTCATTCTAAATATGATTTTGAATCTTAGCTACTTAGAGTTTCTTTAGAAAGATAATATATGCTATCACTTTCACTAATACTTTCACTATCTCTGATTAATTTTAAATCATTAAAATCCTCAAACATTTTTATATTTTCTTTTTTCATTTTAGGACATTCATTTGTATATTGTCCTTCTTCATTACATAACCAACACTTGCATGCTTTAGCTGCATTGGTTTTAAATCTTCTTTTAAATTTGTTTTTCTTGTAGAATTTCTTCTTATATTTATTTTTCTTGTAATATTTCTTGTTGCCTTTAAAAAATCTCTTCTTTTTGAATTTCTTCCTATATTTATAAGTTTTATCTGAACATCCAAATCTTGGTGAACCTTCTAACTTAGAGCAATAAAATCCTTGATTTAGCCTTTTCATAAGTCTATTATCTCTTATTTCAGAACACCATTCACTCATTCTATTTCGAGCAAACCTAATCTTATTTCCTAAGGTATCAGTCTCTGTTGTATCTTTATATTTGTTATTACATTCTAGCATAATCCTTTTCTCCCTTGGGTCTGGTATCCTTATAAAATATAGATCTTAGTAATAGCATATGCTACTTTCATCTAATTCACATTTATAATATAATTCTTCAAAGCCACACATGTATTCTTCTAAATAACATATATTACATATTTCAAGCCTTGTTAGTTTTATTACATTTTCCATCTTTTTTCACTTTATTTCTTATTGAAAACCAGTTTCTCAATCTTCTCCTAGGATTTTTTTTTCTTATTTCATTTCCAAATCTATTTAAAACTTGATCCAAGCTTTCATTTTGATTATTATTTTCTCCATACAATATTTTATTTTTGTTATTATCGTTTAGTCCCATAAACGAACGTGACACTATTCCTACAAATGAAGTTTTAAGGAATTCTATACTATTATTCCTATCTATTTTGTTAAATCAAATGCCATTTTCATAGATTTAACCCAAGCGATAATCGTTTTATCTCTATCTTTGATATAGTCTAAATCTAACTATACTCCATCATCGTTGATTGGTCTCTCTCTATATTTTCCCAGAGTTTTATAATTTTTTTAGGCTTGTTAACCTTAAAATATTGACGTTGTGATCTTTCATGAGCTAGTATTTCTTCTCTAGTATAGGAAGCTCTATTACTAGATTCTCCTTGTTAAAAAACCCTTGGTTTTTGATTCATTCATTTTTAATTGTTCTATTCTATTTTCAATATCTCATAAGTTAATGAGTACATCCTCTTCCTCTTCGGATTTAGATTCTTCATTGGATATTTCTGGATTATATAATTCTTTTAATCCATTGTCTACATTTTCACTTAGCATCCTTAAACTTATTAATTTTTTATCTTCGTTTTTTGTTAAATATTGTCTAGATATTGCTATCATTTCTCTATCTTTCTTTTCGTTGTAGTAAATTATGGTGTCTTGTAAGGTTTTATTTTTTTCTTGAATTACCATGAGTAATTCTTCCATATTGTTATTTATCTTTTGTATTTCAATCCTTTTGTAGTTTTCTATGAAAAATTATTTCTATACACCTCTCTCCTAATTTTAAATAGGAGAATAAGATCGATGTTTAAATTTCTATTCTTTATTATTTTGAGTTCTCCAATTCTAAATTCATGAGCTCTAGATAAATAAAATTGTTCTAATTGTTTATCATCTAATATCTCAAGTTCTGAATAATAATATTGTTTATGTTTAGTTATGTTATCCTTTATAGTATTACAATCTACCATTAGATTATATCCCCTATTATTAATAAAATAAACAATTGTTTCTTCCATTTTTATATTTTGAACAAAAAATTTGGCTCTAATACCATTTTTGCAGACAATTTTCAATCCTAAGATCCAAGTAAGGATGTAAATGATTAATCTTTAAAATCTTATGAATATTTTACAATTTTGCTTTTTTAAAACACAGTTTTGTGCCAGGTGTTGTGCAATCTTTTGTAAAAATTCATGAACCAATACTATATTGAGTTCTCCTAAAATGCATAGGTTTGTTATGAAATTCTAAGTGTACAACCCAAAAAGTGGGGTGAACTGGGTTTTTAAAAATTTAAGCAAATATAACCACACAAAAATTTCAATTAATGTCTTAATAGATTCAATAACAATAATTTTAACAATAAATAAAGTAAAGAGATTGATATACACTAGACTGGAATGATTTAATAAACAATGCAATAGAAGGCCGAAAGTTGTTAAAAATAGAAAATTGAAATTAATATGCCGAAATAAGCAAAACACCCAAGCATTCGAGAGGCTTGGTAACTCTCCCAAAATGAGCAAGCTCACTACAAAATAATTTTTTGATGCCGCCCCAGCCAACATTTCCCCCCCTTAAGACTCCTCACCTCTTTGCCCTCCAAAACAAATCCAACAGAAAACTCTCACCCCTTATCAGCAAAAACAGAATCCAATCAACTTATTACTAACAGAATTACATAACCAACTCTTCTCTCTCTACTATTTGATGACACGTCAGCCATGCTTGGTATTTCCGGAATTGCCCTTGCACCTTTCATATGTGAAACGCACTTGTGGCCTAACATTACCATCCCCCGAAACTTTCACCTTGTCCTCAAGGTGGAAATTGGGGAATTGTTGTTGGATTAGATGAAAGTCCTCCTAAGTTGCCTTAAACTGAGGCAAGGATTTCCATTGGAGTAGCACTTCCACTTCACCGGATTGACTATTAACCTTAAGACGAATTCCCAACAATTTTTTAGGTTCCACCACGAGTTCAAGCTCAGGAGTCAACTGTGGGGGAATAGTGGGGGAAAAGGATGACACACCATGTGCTGCCCTCAACTGCGACACATGAAAGACATGGTGGAGTTTTGCTGTGAGAGAAAGTTCCAGCTTGTATGCCACCTTCCTGATACACTGAAGAACCTTAAATGGACTATAGTAATGTGCAGCTAATTTCTCAAACTTATGTTGAGCGAGGAAGCGCTGGCGGTAAGGCTTTAATTTCAGAAATACCAAATCACCAACAGTGAACTCTTCATGATGGCGCTTCTGATCAGCTTGCAGCTTCATCCTCTACTGGGCACAAAGCAACTACATCCTCAAATCGTCCAATATGACATCATAATCCTTCATTCACTGTTCTAACAAGGATATTGAAACAACACCTTGTTCATACCGAATAAGAGGGGGTGGATCCCTTCCATAGAGAGCACGAAATGGAGTGCAACGCGTTGATGAGTGGAAAGAAGTGTTATATCAATACTCAGCCCATGGTAACCAGCAAGCCCAACTTCGAGGCTTTCCAGAAGCAAAGCAGTGTAGATATGTTTCTAAACAATGATTGACAACCTCTGTTTGTCCATCGGATTGTGGATAATATGCAGTACTTCTTTTGAGAGTAGTTCCCTACAGCTTGAACAATTCACTCCATAAATAGCTTAAGAATATCCTATCTCAATCAGAGATAATGGCCTGTGGTATCCAATGAAGCCTAACAATTTCACGAACAAAAATTCCAGCAACCAAAATAGTAGAAAAAGGGTGTTTCAATCTTATGAAGTGAGCATACTTACTCAGCCTGTCCACCACTACTAAGATGGCATCCCACCCTTCAGAACGAGGCAACCCCTCAATGAAATCAAGGGTAACTTCCTTCCAAACCTGGGCTAGTAGTGGAATAGGTTAAAGTAGCCCCGCGGGAGTGGTGGCCAAGTACTTATTCTACTGGCAGATTGTGCATTCTCGCACAAATCTAGTGACATCCTTGCGCATGCCTATCCAATATAATTTCCCTACTAAGCGTTGGTAAGTTTTCATTTCTCCCGAATGTCCCCCAATCGGGGTGGTGTGAAACTCTCCTATGAGAGCAGGAAGAAGCTTAGTAGTCTGAGGGATTACCAGCCGACCCTTGTAAAACATTACTCCATGCTCAACTGAGAACCCCACGTGAGATTGTGTACCCGAAGTGATGTCTTCCCTTAGTTTCTTCAAAAAAGTATCATCTGCCAACTCAGCCTTTAAGGAATCCCAATACTGCCACTGAGGAATAGCAAGGCTGAACACTCTGCTGGTTCTGTTAAGCGGGAGAGTGCATCCACCACTTGATTACTTGCCTGCTACGATTTTGAATATCAAAATCATATCCCATGATTTTGGTGATCCATTTTTTATATTCAACTCCAACAATCCTCTGCTCCAAAAGAAAATTTAAACTCTGTTGGTCTGTTCACACAATGAATCGTTTTCCTAGCAAGTACGGCCGCCATTTGAGTTCCTCAAAAATGGACTTAAGGCGAGCCCGAGGTCCCAAAACTTGGCTGTAGTAAGCTACTGGTTGTTGCCCCTGTAGTAGAACAACTCCTAACCCAAAACCAGATGCGTTGGTTTCAACAATAAAAGGCTTTGTGAAATTAGGCATTGCCAACACTAGAACAGAAGACATGGCCTATTTGAGTTCCTCAAATACCGCTGTAGCTTCAAGACTCCACCCAAACCTATCTTTTTTGAGCTGATCAGTTAATGGCGATGCGATTCTAGCATACCCAGCCACAAACTTTCTATAATACCCTGTCAATCCCAGAAATCCCCTTAACGCTTTTAGATTAGTGGGCGTTGGCCACGAATTCATGGCTTGGATTTTACTTGGATCAACTGCCACCCTTTGTCCAGAGATGATATGGCTTAAATATGCCACTTGAATCTTTCCAAACTCGCATTTTTTTTTTGTCATAAAGGCTATTGGCCTGCAATGTTCTTAGGACGAGAGCCAAGTGCTGCTCATGGGATCTCTCTGAAGGGCTGTAAATTAGAATGTCATCGAAGAATACTAGAACAAACTTCCGTGGATAAGGCCGGAATACATCATTCATCAAGGATTGGAAAGTCGCCGGGGTATTCGTTGTTAACATATATGTTGTCATAATTGATTTTGATGATAACAAACAAGATTAAGAATGATTAATCTTTTAAGCTCAAATTTTGTTTTATACATTTTAAATAAATCATTATTTTCACATTATAAATTTTTTATATTTAATGGAAAAATGATGTTATAAAATATGCATGTATCTAGGGGGAGTATGCATATATGCAAAGGGAGTTTGTTTTAAATAAAATTTTTAACCTTGCATTGATTAAGGGGGAGCCTTTTTATAAATAGATTAAATCTTTGTAATGTATTTTGTCATCATCAAAAAGGGGGAGATTGTTAGCTTATATAGCTATAGATATTAATTTTGATGATAACAAATCACATGTATTGAATAAACAAAGATTTATAAATTGTGTTTTTATAATAAGAAAATGAGGCTATGAAATCAAAGTATTTTGGACTAAAATGAATGTGTTAGAAAACCTTTGATATTGTTTTTCAATTTCGGATTTGGACCTATTTGAAACTATTTATATGTTTTGGGCCATACTATAAGTTATGAATATTTTGGACTAAAGTGAAAGGTTTTGAGAACTTTGAAAATATGGGTATTATGTTGAAAAGGACCTTTGTGCAAAACAGTAAACTCTTTGGGGTCATATCATAATTTTAGAAAGTTTTGAGATGAACAAAATAATTTTTAGAATTTCTGAAATTGGACCTATTTGCAAAGTTTTCTATCGTTTTGGGTCATAATACAATTTTATATAGTTTTGGGATCAACCTGCAAATTTGGAAAATAATTTCACTGTAGCAATCACTGTTTCACTGTAGCAGTCACTGTAGCAGTCACTGTAGCAAACGGCTAACCGTTTATTTTTTAACGGTTAACCGATAACGTCCAGAAAGCTTGTTTTGTCCAGTTTTATTAAAATGATGATTCTGGAACAAAACGGTGAACCGTTTACGGAAAACGGTTAACCGTTTATTTTAACCTCTAACCGTTTATTGAGAAAGGTTAAGCGAAATTTGTTTTGCAGGTTACTGGAACAAAACGGTGAACCGTTTATTGAAACGGTTAACCGTTTATTTGAAATTTAGCCCAACGGTAACTTTTGACCAGCGAAACGGTTAACCGTTTATAAGTTACCCTCTAACCGTTTTCGGGCTGACAAGTGCATAACGGCTAGTTTTTAAACTCAAACTATATAAACTCAAAGCCAATTCATTTTTGGGTATCCAAGCAAGGAAAAACAAGATCACACAACATATATTGAGCTTCCATTTCGTAAATCATTTGTTGAATCATCTTTGTTCTTCAATTTGTATATCTACTCTTAAAGAGAGATTAAGTGTTGTATTTTTCATTTCTCAAATTGTGAGTGTACAAGTGAGGGAAACACTTGGGTTAAGAGATTGAGGATATAATCTCTTGTTGTAAAGGTTCATTGACACCTTGAAGTCAATTGTAATCCGTTGAAGCCTTGGAAAGGCTTGGATAGTGAAATCCTCAAGCGGGTGAGCTTGGAGGCGTGGACGTAGGCGGGGATAGCCGAACCACGTAAAAATCCTTGAGTTCGTTTTTCTCTTCCCTTACTCTTTTAATTATTGTGCTTTAATTGAATTTATTGTTTTCGAATTTATTAAGGCATTAGATTATATTGTTGTGTGGATTTGCTAGGATAAGTTTTAAAATTCCAATTCACCCCCCCCTCTTGGGTTGCACACTTGTATTTCAATTGGTATCAGAACAAGGTGCTCTTGTGTAGACTTAACCGTCTAGAGTTAAAGATTCGTAGCAACCCAAATTAGCTCAACCATCATGGAAGGCCAATCCACCACTAGACCTCCATACTTTGATGGTAATGACTATCTTTATTGGAAAACTAGGATGAGAGTGTTTTTACAAGCCTTAGACTATGAAATATGGGAAGTTGTTTGTGATGATTTAATCACTCCAAGAAAGAATGTTTTAAGTGAGTTGGATAAGAAAAAGATGTCGTTAAATTCCAAGGCTATGAATGCTTTATTTTGTGCCTTAGATAAAAAGGAATTTCATAGAGTTTCAAATTGTTCTAATGCTTATGAAATTTGGAGAAAACTCGAAATTGTGTATGAGGAGACTACAAACGAGGAGGAATTTCATGAAGTGTCGAATTTGGCTCTCATGGCAATTGGAGATGAATCGGATGATGAGCTTGATGAGGTAAGTGATCCAACCTATGATGAATTGTATGATGCTTTTAAAGAAATGCATGATGAGTTGATGAAAATTGGTAAAAAGAATGTATGCTTTAAAAAGAAAATGATAGAGCTCAAAAATGAAAATGAATCTCTATGTGCAAAGATCACATGCCTAGAATTAGAAAATAAGACATTGCATGATAGCATGACTTTACTTGAGAATTCTAACACTTCACATGAGCACTTAGAGTCACTCATGAATGACTTGAGAAATGAAAATGATGCCTTGCAAAAATCCAATGTTTCATTAAATGAAAAGATCAAAAAATTGGAATTAGATAATGAAATGTTACATGATAGAATTGCATCATTCACATGTAAACAAAGTACCTCATATGAGCATGAAAAATCACATGTTGATGAGTTGATGAAAGAAAATGAAGTGCTTAAGAAAAAGAGTAATGAGCTCAACGAAATTGTGTTAAAATTTACAAATGGGCAAAAGATGTTGGATAATATGCTTAATTCACACAAATGTGTGTTTGATAAAGGAGGACTTGGATATAAGCCTTACTTGAAACAAAAATATTATAAGAGTTATTTTGTTAAGGCTACCTCCACATGTGATCATAAAATTACTTGTCATTATTGTAATGGAAATGGTCACATGAAGAATAGATGTCCAATTAAGAGAAAAGTATATTATGGAATCAAATGTATTTGGGTTCCAAAAGGAACCATTGCTAACACTCAAGGACCCAAGAGTATTTGGGTACCAAAGCACACAACTTGAATTTCTTTTGTAGGTACCACAAATAAGGAATGGTGGAGAGTTCCTTGATGAAGCTTATGAGGATAATCATTTGAGCATGATCTAGGAGAAAAATATGAGGCAAGATGATTTAATTGTTTTGGTAACAATTCTTGCCATATTAATTTTGTCGAATGAATCATGATAAATGAATTTGTGAAAGTATGCTTGTATGTTTACATGATGAAATTATCATTGTGTATAATGTTGAGTGATTTATCATGATGTCTTTTTTTGATTTTGATGATTATGTAATGCCTAAACTTGATAAATGAGAAATATGCTTGAATTATTAATCTTTGAATACTTATATATTTCATGATTGTGATAAATATGCATGATGAATATGTTATATATTTAAGTTTTATGATTGGATGTTTATTATATTGATCCATGCATTAAAATGGTTTTTGAAAGTATTCGGATCATTAAAATGGTTTTAAAATTGTTTGGAAAACAAAGGAGTCTTTGAAAATCTTAGTCTGCGCAAGCTGTAATGAATTGGTCATAACTCCTTCTAGAGAACTCCAAATCCAGCTCTGTAAAATTCATTGGAAAGCTAACTTCATTATCTTTCCAACGGTATATAGCACGAACATTACTTCTGTCTCAATCAATACAGTTTTTATTTCGAAGTTGACCTTTCTGCATTTTATTAAGTTTTGAATATGCTTCATGATTGTATGCTTGTTAGATGGATTATTTGTTTGATATGATTTCATATGTTTGGTCTTTTATGCATATATGTTTCATGCACTAATTGATGTTTTTGAAAATTTAAATGATTTTTAAAATTGATCATTTTTTAAGTAAAAATTTTTGGTTTGTATAATACAAGTCTAAGAGCTTGCAAAATTTCAAAAATATTTTCCAAAGCTTAACCGGTATACCACTTCTAATCAACCGGAAAGCCGTTTTTCATTTTGGAGCTTTTTGGACCAAATCCGGATAACCGGACTTTTAAAACCGGTAAGCCGAATTCATTTTGGTGCTCACTGGAGCACAACCGGTCAGCTGGTTATGACAACCGGAAAGCCGGATTGGCTTTGAACACTTGCTGGAAAAATGCGGACAACCGGATTGGCAATACCGGTAAGCCGTTTGAGAGAGTTTTATTTCTGGACAAAAACCGGTCAGCCGGTTATGGCATCCGGAAAGCCGGATCTGCACAGCTCATTTTCTGGTCACAACCGGCTAGCCGATTAGTGAAATCCGGCAAGCCGGATTCGTGAGCTGTTGGCTCTGTTTTTCCTTCTTCTTCTTCCTTCGTTAGTTTTTCTGCACATGCTCTCTCTTTCACTCAAAAACCATGAGCAACCCATCCATTTTCACCTCCATCATCTTCGTTTTTCATCCATTTTCATGCCCAAATCAATCATTCAAACTACTACCCAAGCATTTCATCTTCATTAAACATTTCTCCATCATGATTTCTTCACTTGTTTTTCATCATCTCATTCACGCGTGAACAGTACCTCACCATTTCTTTGTCAAAGCTCTTCATCTTTCACTCATTTTCATCTTAAATCATCTCTTGGATCAATATAATCGTTTAAACTCATCTTTCACTCATTATTTTACAAAACCGAATTTGTGCATTTTGAGTATTTCAAATTACTACTTCCATAGTGTGCTCTCCTTATGGATTTTTACCATACTTCTCTACTATATTATGCATCTACGCACAATTGCTTTCATTGTGGATTGATGATGATTATTATTTGATATTTGGATATTGTGGAACTAATGAGCTTATCTTGATTTTTTTTTTATGATCTATCTATTGGCATATGTTGATTTTGATGATCTATGTATTGTGACTATGTACTTATGCTTTACTTAAGTTTTAATAAATAAAAAATGTGCATTGATGATTGCATGTATTTGATGAAGTTTGATCTTATGCAATTTATGATTAGTGAATGAATGCATATTTTTGTACTTTATCGATGTATTGTTGAATATGCATTATTTGCTTTAAATGAGATCAAAAGAAGGAGAAATATATGATCATTGAGATCTTAGCGCATATAAGAGTGGAAGTTATATTGAAATGTCACATTAGATCTTTGATGAGTTTAGTTGTCTTGATTTATAAAATGTGATTGGTAATTATGGAGCTTGGACAATTGATAATATGCATGCTAATTTGGAAAAGAAATCAAAACCTCTTTGCGAAGAGCAATTTTCAAAAAATTTGGCATAAACTTGGGATGATTTGATTTCTTGATGATTTTGATGATTAATGCTTATATGTGCATTGCTTGATGAATTGATGGAGTTATTGGAGCTTATATCTTTTTAACCATGTTATGCAATTGAGAATTTGTTCATTTTGAAGGGGAGACTTTACCGAAATTTTTGTTCGCACAAAATGGGTAATATCGTAATTGAATTATTATTTTTTTATCTTGTTTCAATTGTGGATTATGTGTGTTGCTTGATAAAACTTGTGGATTATTGAATATTGAAGTGTTGCTTTATTCATGGAGTTGTTGGGTTGGTGATGGAGTTATTGACAAACCTTTTTGGAAGTGTTTTTACTCCCATGTGTATTATTGGTTTTGCTCATTTTTAAAAGGAAACTCTGCCCAAATTTTTGCTCACCAAAAATCGGACTTGCATTTCTTTCTTCTCTCTTTCTCTTTTTGATGTTTAAGGGGGAGATAATTTGAGAGTTTAATACTTTTGAAGTTTTTGGGAGTTTTAAGAATGAATTTGAAGATGTTTTATAAATGGGAAGATTTTTGAAAATGCTTATTTAAGCAAAAATCTTGTTATTGACCATTTCTTAATTTGGCCATATGTTTAGGGGGAGCATGTAATATGTTTCACTTTGGTTAAATTTTTTAAATTGGCCATATATTTAGGGGGAGCATCTAATATGATTTTGGATAATATGCATTTTGAATTTTTTTGTCCAAAGGGGGAGAATGTGTTGAAATTTCTACTTGGATAAACATGAGTAATAAATTTGCTATTTTTATTCTTTTCCTTTAAAGTTTTCTTTTTAATGATGAAGGGGGAGAAGAATACATGTATTTAAATTTATAAAATTTTACTACCTTTTTTCTTTGCCAATTAAATTTTCTTTTTGATGATGAGGGGGAGAAAAATCCATGTATTTAAATTTCTTAATTTAGCAAATTGGCAACTTGTAAAAGAAGATTTTATTTAGGGGAAGCAATTTGTGGAATCATTCTTTAAATACATGAAATGTTTGTCATCATCAAAAAGGGGGAGATTGTTAACATATATGTTGTCATAATTGATTTTGATGATAACAAACAAGATTAAGAATGATTAATCTTTTAAGCTCAAATTTTGTTTTATACATTTTAAATAAATCATTATTTTCACATTATAAATTTTTTATATTTAATGGAAAAATGATGTTATAAAATATGCATGTATCTAGGGGGAGTATGCATATATGCAAAGGGAGTTTGTTTTAAATAAAATTTTTAACCTTGCATTGATTAAGGGGGAGCCTTTTTATAAATAGATTAAATCTTTGTAATGTATTTTGTCATCATCAAAAAGGGGGAGATTGTTAGCTTATATAGCTATAGATATTAATTTTGATGATAACAAATCACATGTATTGAATAAACAAAGATTTATAAATTGTGTTTTTATAATAAGAAAATGAGGCTATGAAATCAAAGTATTTTGGACTAAAATGAATGTGTTAGAAAACCTTTGATATTGTTTTTCAATTTCGGATTTGGACCTATTTGAAACTATTTATATGTTTTGGGCCATACTATAAGTTATGAATATTTTGGACTAAAGTGAAAGGTTTTGAGAACTTTGAAAATATGGGTATTATGTTGAAAAGGACCTTTGTGCAAAACAGTAAACTCTTTAGGGTCATATCATAATTTTAGAAAGTTTTGAGATGAACAAAATAATTTTTAGAATTTCTGAAATTGGACCTATTTGCAAAGTTTTCTATCGTTTTGGGTCATAATACAATTTTATATAGTTTTGGGATCAACCTGCAAATTTGGAAAATAATTTCACTGTAGCAATCACTGTTTCACTGTAGCAGTCACTGTAGCAGTCACTGTAGTAAACGGCTAACCGTTTATTTTTTAACGGTTAACCGATAACGTCCAGAAAGCTTGTTTTGTCCAGTTTTATTAAAATGATGATTCTGGAACAAAACGGTGAACCGTTTACGGAAAACGGTTAACCGTTTATTTTAACCTCTAACCGTTTATTGAGAAAGGTTAAGCGAAATTTGTTTTGCAGGTTACTGGAACAAAACGGTGAACCGTTTATTGAAACGGTTAACCGTTTATTTGAAATTTAGCCCAACGGTAACTTTTGACCAGCGAAACGGTTAACCGTTTATAAGTTACCCTCTAACCGTTTTCGGGCTGACAAGTGCATAACGGCTAGTTTTCAAACTCAAACTATATAAACTCAAAGCCAATTCATTTTTGGGTATCCAAGCAAGGAAAAACAAGATCACACAACATATATTGAGCTTCCATTTCGTAAATCATTTGTTGAATCATCTTTGTTCTTCAATTTGTATATCCACTCTTAAAGAGAGATTAAGTGTTGTATTTTTCATTTCTCAAATTGTGAGTGTACAAGTGAGGGAAACACTTGGGTTAAGAGATTGAGGATATAATCTCTTGTTGTAAAGGTTCATTGACACCTTGAAGTCAATTGTAATCCGTTGAAGCCTTGGAAAGGCTTGGATAGTGAAATCCTCAAGCGGGTGAGCTTGGAGGCGTGGACGTAGGCGGGGATAGCCGAACCACGTAAAAATCCTTGAGTTCGTTTTTCTCTTCCCTTACTCTTTTAATTATTGTGCTTTAATTGAATTTATTGTTTTCGAATTTATTAAGGCATTAGATTATATTGTTGTGTGGATTTGCTAGGATAAGTTTTAAAATTCCAATTCACCCCCCCCCTCTTGGGTTGCACACTTGTATTTCAATTGGTATCAGAACAAGGTGCTCTTGTGTAGACTTAACCGTCTAGAGTTAAAGATTCGTAGCAACCCAAATTAGCTCAACCATCATGGAAGGCCAATCCACCACTAGACCTCCATACTTTGATGGTAATGACTATCTTTATTGGAAAACTAGGATGAGAGTGTTTTTACAAGCCTTAGACTATGAAATATGGGAAGTTGTTTGTGATGATTTAATCACTCCAAGAAAGAATGTTTTAAGTGAGTTGGATAAGAAAAAGATGTCGTTAAATTCCAAGGCTATGAATGCTTTATTTTGTGCCTTAGATAAAAAGGAATTTCATAGAGTTTCAAATTGTTCTAATGCTTATGAAATTTGGAGAAAACTCGAAATTGTGTATGAGGAGACTACAAACGAGGAGGAATTTCATGAAGTGTCGAATTTGGCTCTCATGGCAATTGGAGATGAATCGGATGATGAGCTTGATGAGGTAAGTGATCCAACCTATGATGAATTGTATGATGCTTTTAAAGAAATGCATGATGAGTTGATGAAAATTGGTAAAAAGAATGTATGCTTTAAAAAGAAAATGATAGAGCTCAAAAATGAAAATGAATCTCTATGTGCAAAGATCACATGCCTAGAATTAGAAAATAAGACATTGCATGATAGCATGACTTTACTTGAGAATTCTAACACTTCACATGAGCACTTAGAGTCACTCATGAATGACTTGAGAAATGAAAATGATGCCTTGCAAAAATCCAATGTTTCATTAAATGAAAAGATCAAAAAATTGGAATTAGATAATGAAATGTTACATGATAGAATTGCATCATTCACATGTAAACAAAGTACCTCATATGAGCATGAAAAATCATGTAATGTCCATCATGTGTACGAAAAGCAATCTCATGAACATCCTAACTGCTGACTCTGATTTGGTGGTAGCCAAACTTTAAATCTACCTTGGAAAAATTATGGCACCATGTAACTCATCTAGGAGTTCATCGATGATAGGAATGAAATACTTGTCTGGTACCGTCGCTTTGTTGAGAGCCCTATAATCCACACAAAAACGCTACGACCCGTCTTTCTTTTTAACCAACAAAACTGGGCTTGAGAATGGACTATTACTGACTTGGATTATGAACGCATCTAACATTTCCTAAATCAGTCTTTCAATCTCATCCTTCTGGGCATGAGGATAGTGGTATGGTCGGACACTAATAAGTTGACTACCGTCTTTAAGCAAAATGGAATGCTCATGTCCCCTGGTAGGTGGCAAGCCCATGGGCATGTTAAAAACTGATTCATATTCTGCTAGGACTTGGTTTAGTTTGGTGGCACCTTAGGATTCTCTTCGCACAAGCCCTCAAATTGATTACACTCCACCAGAATTCCAGCTCCCTCATACTTAATGGTACGCATCATTGCCTTCAATGAAACCAAAGTCTCGCCAAGGGAAGGATCCCCTCATAGAGTAACAAATTCATTTCCGAGCCTGAACTTCATTACCTGTGTTTTCCAATTTGTGTGTGTCATCCCCAGAGTCTCCAGCCACTGAACTTCTAATATAGCATCCGAGCTCCCCAACCCCAATGGCAAGAATTCTTCTACAACTTATATTCCCTGTAGCTGAATAGTAACTCCCCGGCATAAACTTTCTTCCTTTACTGCCGCTCCAGTACCCATAGTCACCCCATAAGCCCCAGTTTTAACAATGGGTATCTGAATCTTATTAACTAAATCTAGAGTATTGAAGTTATGGGTTGCACATGAATCAATCAGCACCACCACATCTTGCTTCCCGATATTGCCCTTCAGCTTCATTGTCTTGGGTGTTGTCAGTCCAACCACCGAGTTCAAGGAGACCTTTATCCCTTGATTAATTTCAGTTGTTTCCAGTTCGGGATCACCTTTAGCCAATCCTTCTTCCTCTTCCTGCTCTGCTTCGTCCATGTCGCAGGTGAAAAGGACAGCTAGTTTCTTCTTCTTGCAGCAGTGCCCAGGTGCCTACTTTTCATCACATCGGTAACATAGTCCATTCTCTCTTTTCTTCTGTATTTCAGAATCAAACAGCCTCCTAACTTCTCCCGAAAATCGGCCCGCATTGTGGTTTGCCCCAAACGAAGCTCGCAAACCTTCAAGATGGAAGCTCCCCCCTCAGGTTGACCCTCCCGCTCGAATGAAGCCTCCATCTGTTTTGTGGGTCTTGGTCACCCATAGTTTCTCCTCAATCTTTTGGGCTAAATCCATGGCCCGGCCCAAATTACTGGGTTACAAGATTCGAACCTCGACCCGGATTTCAAGCTTCAACCCATTAATAAAATTTCCCAAAGCTAGTTCTTCTGTAATGTTCTTCAACAGAGTCAAAAGTTCAATGAATTTCCGACGGTATTCTCGCACACTGCTAGTCTGAGTAAGGGTTAGCCATTGGTTATGGAGAGAACCGGCTTGGATTACTCTGAATTATTTCAAAATTAGTACCCTCATCTCTTCCCAAACCATCATTGATCTCTTTATATTCTCCCATTGATACCACAACAAGGCATCTCCCTCGAAAGCCATTATCGACGCCTCCAGTTTTTCTTCATTGGATAATCGGTGCACGGAAAAATATCATTAAGCTTTCAGAATCCAGCCATCCGGATTTGAGCCATCGAACTGTGGCATTTCCAGTTTCCGGAATCGGAACACATGGCGAGTCCCGCCTAAGCTCGACCCCCGCTGACATTGGGACTGAGCATTCTTTCTCCTTTATTCGAATATGAACCTCCTGTTTCCTCTTGAAATTTGATGAATTTTTCAAATCTTTTTGTCATTGTCTGTATTTCATCCTTCAACGATCCCATTTCCCGTTGAAACTCCTCATGCACAACACCCATCACCTCTTCCATGGAATCCATTCGTTGAGCAACGTTTTTGCCAGTCATTTTCTAGGTACGTGATTGCTCTGATACCAATTTGATATACACTAGACTAGAATGATTTAATAAACAATGCAATAGAGGGCCGAAAGTTGTTAAAAATAAAAAATTGGTAACTCTCCCAAGCATTCGAGAGGCTTGGTAACTCTCCCAAAATGAGCAAGCTCACTACAAAACAATTTTCTGATGCCTCCCCCAGCCAACGTTTCCCCCCCTTAAGTCTCCTCACCGCTCTGCCTTTCAAAAAAAATCTAATAGAAAACTTTCACCCCTTATCAACAAAAACAGAATCCAATCAACTTATTACTAACAGAATTACATAACCAACTCTTCACTCTCTACTATTTGATGACACGTCAACCATGCTTGGTATTTTCGGAATTGCCCTTGCACCTTACATATGTGAAACACACTTGTGGCCTAACGGAGATGAGGGAGGAGAGAGCAAACACGAGATTTTTACATGGTTCAGCAAAACCTACCTATGTTGACGCCTCTAAGCTCACTATGCTTGAAGATTTCACTATCCAAGCATTACAACCCTAAGGCTTCAAGATGCTTACAATTGATTTCTAAGGTTTCCATGGACCTTTACATCCAGAGGTTCTCTCAAACCTCTTAACCAAGTGTTTCTCACACTTACAACCACTTAATTGTGATACTGAAAAAAAAGTTACACAAATTTTCCACTCACACAATATATGTGTTTACAACTAAAAGCCTAGAGTGTGTTTCAATGAAAGAATAAAAAAATTTAAGCTTAAGACAGATTAAACATGCAAAAGTAAGCTCAATGCCAATTTTTGAATTCATTATTGATTGAATATGATTGATCCTTTTGATAGTTGGAGTTGAAAACTAGTTGTTATTGACTTTCTACACAAGGTCAGATAATCTTTAATACTTATCGGACTGCTGTTTTGACATGATCAAGTTACCGTTAGGCGAAAATTTAAATTTTCGGATCACCATTTTCGAGACATTGAATTGTCGTTAGTTTCTAGAAATGTGTGAGAAAATAGTTGGCTTACCGTTTTTAAAATGTCAGATCGCCATTAGTTTCCAAATCAATTTGATGTCGGTTAGCCATTTGCTACATTGAAACTATTTTTTAAAATTATATTTTTGCCCATGCTTTCTATAATTATATTATAGCCCAAATCTTCATAATACTTTACAAATAGGTCCATTTCCAGAGTTTCGAAACAATACTTTTTATTTCTAAAACTTTATGAAATTATAATATAACCCAAAAATATATACAATATTTCAAATAGGTTCATTTCTAGAATTACTTGTTGATTTCAAAGATCTCAAAATTTTTTTAATTTAGAGCATTAACTTCAAAATAACCAATTTCATAAAATTATTTTTTTCATTAAGATTTATGAAAAATGACTTGAGCTTTTAAATGCTTAAGCATGCATATATTTAATCATACTAGCTTTACAAGAAATGTAACAAGAGAAATCACCTAAGCTAGTACCTCTAATGCTTGTTCTTGACTTGATGAGCTTTTTACCTTTGTCTATTTGAGTGCCTTGAACTTGATCTCACATGAATTATTTTTTTCATATATATATATCATTTTATCCTTTTATCCTTAACACGTGGTTTGTTATTATCAAAACCAAAGTTCGTACAACCGATTAGGCCACCATGTTACTCCCAACCAATTGACTTCTGACATGACTACTTCTAAAATGGCTAGTATCAAAAGGGAAGCCCTCTGGGATGAGAATTGAAAAACATGCCTCTTCTAGCACTAAAATTACTCCTTCCACCTATATCTCCACTGTAATGTCCTTAAAATCCTCCGGCATATCCACCTCTTTTAGTATTGCCTCCTATTTGTGCATGATAGGTATAAATTATGCCATAGTTATTATGGTTAGCAAAGTTAGCACAATTTGCATTGAATATGTGTTTTTCATTATGACTTTGTTCAAGTCTTGCCTCTTGAGTAAGCAATAGAGCATATGCACCATCATAATATAACTTGCTAGCAGTAATAAAAGTAGATAAATGCAGATGGCTAGCTCCAAAACTATTGAGAATTTGTTAAACATATCTTTATCAGAAATAGGACTACCAACACGTGTCGATTTATCTACTATTTATTTAATCTTTAAGCAATACTCTTCTATGCTTAGTGACTTTTTTCTCAAAGCATTCACCTCATATCTCAGTTGAAGAATCCTACCCTCATAATGTTGCTTAAACTTTCTGTAATGTTTTTCATACATCAAGTAAGGTGTTATAAGAATGAACAAGACCGAGAATACCTTTAGTGATAGAGCTGAGTAACTAGCTAAGTAATGTGTGATCTTGAGATCTCCAAACAATGAACTCAGGATTTTCAATCTGTTAAGTAGATGCAGCAACTGCTCTACCATAGCTGATGAATCAATGAATTGATTTGGTGCTTCATTTTTTCTAGTTATGCATCCTTCGGTTTCCTCTTATAAAAGCCAGAACTTGATTTTGCCGAAGCATGTAATTTGATCAATCGAATGTGATTGGAGTGATGAAACAGTATGTTGTTTGCATTGATTGATTTGTAGAGATTGCAATTGAATTTCTGCTTACATTGCTTGAGCTTGCCATTTTGGCTCAGATACCATGAATAAATTATTGGAAGTTGAGTTATAGTTGCTGTTTAACAGCTGAGAAAATAGAGGAAAATTCTCTGGAAATTCTAAATGTTTCCTATTGAGCAAACGAAAGATTAACATACTATATATACAAGTTTCTAAATTGTTTCTAGCTAATTTACAGTACAGCTAATCAATAGATTTGATCCAAAGTAAAACTAATTAGTTTCACACATAAGGAGCGCGTGAATCCATCATCGTTGCATAATAGAACATGTTGACTTAGCTGCTGACTTGGCATTGACAGCTGATTTGCTTCTTTTTTGTAACTCTGGATAGTGTGCTTTCTTCACAAGTTTCCCCAAATCTCCATTATGTACAGCTTCTGCAAAAATTTCCTAACCAAGCCATTTATTTGTAATTTCCTCTTGTGTTGGCCCTATGCCATCATCAAGTGGTACCGTGAGAGGATTTCCATCTAGATTACCCTGATCTTTGTCTGAATCATAACTAGTATGCATCGTGTTTTCATCCTCATCACCCTGCGCAGCCAAAACAAAATGCTTAGCATTACATATACAGTAAAACTTTTCTATCGTCATATTATTGGGATTAAACTAATTTTATTAATATGAAGATGTTATAAACTTAATGGAAATTCAGTGGCAAATCTATTGATTAGCTGTGCTACTTTGATAATTAATTAATGAAGCATGTCAAATCTAATGCGTTGACATTGATAAAAGAGGTAAACATATAATTTAAAAAACTAGTACTTGTATATCTATCATCTACTTAGTATTGGGAACATGCAAAGTCTTCTTATTGAAAATCTAAAGAATAAATTATTATCCAAAATAATTTCAGAAAAATATTATATTTCATCTTAAATCTTTCATGTAACATAACAATTTTTTTTGTGCAATATACATATTAGTAATACTGTGTGGATGCGTGTTCCTTAAGATATGCTCTTTAAAAATTGTTAACTTATTACAATGTGAAGTTTGTTCTTATTTATAATTGACTTAAAGCAAGAATAAGATTTTTTGTGACTATTGGATGTTGTTCTTATAAAATGTATCAGAGAGATTTTATTATAATTCTAAACCAAGAAAAGAAAGTGTAATCCTAACAAATCACCGTCCATTAGAGCTATAATGAATTAAGCTTTACAAAGAAGAAGAAGAAAGATTACAATGTGAAGGCAACAAGAATCATGACAAAGTGGGAAAAAGAGAGGCCACATAAGCCCCAAGGGAAATTGAGATTTTATAACACAGCCTAGTTGCAGAAAGCATGGGCGCACACACAATTTGACCACAAAGACCGCATACCTTTGAGAGTTGGTCCTCTGGGGCATAGGCATTTTTCGCACGTTTTCGTGCTTCCTCCTTTTATGGCCACGTAGTTTTCGTAAGCTTGATCAAGAAACTCCTCCAATTGTTCATCATACCTAACACCAAAAAAATGTCATAAGATCACAAAGGCATAAGTTGATAGATATATTTGTCAAGATAATGCGACAGAAGATATAGGTAGAAAAGAATTACTTTCTGCATTCTTTATCAGAGTCACTGTCACTGGACAATTGCTCTTGAGTGTCTCTATCGGGTCTCTTATCTTCACAGTCCTCTGCAGTAGCATTCTCATCATCATCATCATATTCAAAAGCAGCAAGATCTTTTTTACCCTAAATCGATCATTCAAGTTTATAAAAGAATGAGATACTCGCCTTAGACCACACTTTTGAATTGGACAAAACTAATAAATCAAAATTGCAACTAATATTGTCCTACCCAGCCATTTTTCTTTTATCCTGATGTCAAGTACACTACAGTCGATGAGTACCTCAATCAGTTTGCGTAACCCTTCTCTGTTGAGCTGTAGCTTGCAGGATCTTGGGAAATAAATAATTGGCTTGTTGCCATATTTGGTTTGTATCTGTAAACATTATGGCTGTTGGCCTTAGGGAAATAAATAATTGGCTTGTTGCCATATTTGGTTTGTATCTGTAAACATTATGGCTGTTGGCCTTACTTTCTTTTGGTTTTCGATGGAATTTGTAACACCATATTTTGTCCGCTATGTCAGTACACTAGTGATTAAATAAAGTACTCCCATGTGCTTGATCTAAAAATAATTATAAACTCACCATGTGGTTGATCTAAAGATAATTTTAAAGTCACAAACACAGAGAAATTAAAAGTAATTCACAAGCATTTGTCAAGTTAAATTTACTTAATGGAAGAGAAATTCTAGGAAACAACTTTATGGTGAGAAAACTCTAATAATCAAACCGAAAGATATATAATAAATAATTTTATAAGAATTAGACTATGTTTTAAATAATATCACATATAGTAAATTTGTGAGTTGTCGCTCATCATAACTCAATTATTTCACATATTGTAATTTTGTAATTTTGAATAATAACATATGTTTCATAAGATTTAAAATGGTATGACTCATTTTACAATATTTTTTTAACTGAATTGAAATTCTGCGACTATAAAAGTTAAAAAGAATGAACTTGGCGGCATTACGCTTAGAATATTGTTTCTTATTGTGAACCAAAAGCAAGCCAATATTACGCTTACGTCATCTTTCTCTACGGTAAAACTTATTTATAATCATAACGGTAAAACTAAATTAATTTTATTACTGTTAGAGTTTATAACTTAATAAATGTGTAGTTACAAAAATTATTATTTTAACTTAATTATTTTTAGTACAAGTGATATGGCGATAAAATATACACTAATAACTAATTAATACAGCATGTCAAATTCAATGTATTAACAATGATGAAAAAGATGGGTATAGTTTGAAAAAAAAACTAGTACATATATCCTTATAGTGCTAGAATTATGTAAAATCATCTTGAAAATCAAAAGAATAAATGGTTGTCCCAAATAATTTTAGAAAAATATTTTACTTCATCTTAAACCTTTAACATAATAAGGCATATATTTTTTACAATAATTATTACTATTAGAGGCAACTTTCTCAAAACCGGATTTAGAAAAGTTATAACTTATTATAACATAAAATTTATTCTTATTTATAATTATTAAGTTGACAATAGCCTGGGTCATGTTCGGGCCATGCCAAGTCCTAGCCCGACCCTATGACTAAGGACTCTAATCCTTAAAAAGTCTTAACCCTTCAAACTAAGGAACAACTTGGCTTTAATAATTTTTATATTTTATTTATTTTTTTTAAGATTAGTACTCCTATTCTTCATTCTTTAGTAATATTATTACTACTATTATTGTTCTCTTTTTTGTTGGATTTGTTTGTAAGGAATTTAATAAATTATTTTTTATTTAACTTAACAACAATAGAACAGTTAACAAAACAAAATTAATAGACTAACCAAACAATAGGTAGATAAATCAAATACAAAATAAAAAATTAATACAAAATAGAGATAAATATCCCTAAGGTATAGTTGTGACCATCTATGTGTATGTGGTGTATGTGTGTTTTAATAATATTTTTTATTTTAAAAAATAATTTAAAGATCAAGAATTGGGTTAAAACATTTTAGTAAAACCTTAACCTTGGCTCAAATGTAATTAAGTCATGATTCCTTAAGCCTTAGCCTAACGTACCTTTCAAATCCGAGTCAAAACCCTTAAAATTAAGATCGAATTAATCAAATCAAGGGTCGGATCAAACTTTTTTGTCATCTTAATAATTACCCTAAATTAAAATCATTTTTTTAAATAATATAAAAATTATTCTTATACACAGTCACAATATATAAGAAATGAACCTGGACATATTAGGGCTTTTAGCCACAAACAAAACTTTCAAAACCCACTTAGACCTCAAGAGCTTTTTAGTCCATTTGATCAAGCGTAAAAGTACAGCTGCCAGCTGGTTAGCTTACACGCTTCCTATACAAGGCGCCGGTATCATTTCATTCAATAATAATAATAAACGAACTCTCCGGAATTGAACTGAACGAGTTTCAGAAATGGCATCGATTCTATCCATCGGCGGGACAGGGTATATCGGTAAATTCATCGTGGAAGCAAGCGTGAAAGCCGGCCACCCGACGTTCGTGCTCGCGAGGGAATCCACAGTCTCTGGTCCTTCCAAATCTCAGCTCCTCGACCACTTCAAAAACCTCGGCGTCAAAATCATCGTCGTGAGTTATCAATTTTTTTTTTCATTTTTTTAATTCCAAATTTTGACACGTGGCGGTGTAGCGTCTATTTGATAGGCTTGTTTTTTTTTAATTTAATTTTTATGGGTGCTGTTATTATTATGCAGGGAGATGTTTTGAATCACGAGAGTTTGGTGAAGGCGATAAAACAAGTGGACGTGGTGATATCCACAGTTGGTCACATTTTAATAGCGGATCAGGTCAAGATTATTGCTGCCATTAAAGAAGCCGGTAACGTTAAGGTATGACGTAATTAATATAAATGTCTTAGATTCCGATCAGGATTGTGCACTCGTGCACACGTGGTGATTTATTCTTGGTGTGGAGTTCGCTGTAGAGTAGAGCTCCCAGTTCAGCTAATAAACACCCCGTCACATGCGCAATTGCGCCTCAAAATTAATTAATTAATTAATTAAGTATAAACACCGATGGCATGAAAGCAATTAAAATTAGTTGATGTTTATAAATTATTTATTACTCAGAGATTCTTCCCATCGGAATTTGGAAATGATGTTGATCGAGTCGAAGGCGCAGTAGAGCCAACAAAATCGACGTATGACGTAAAGGCGAAAATCCGCCGAGCCATTGAGGCAGAAGGCATTCCGTACACTTACGTAGAATCTTATTGTTTTGATGGCTATTTCCTCCCCAATTTGTTGCAGCCTGAGGCCACTGCCCCCCCTAGGGATAAGGTTGTCATCTTAGGCGATGGAAATCCAAAAGGTAACATAATTTAATTAAGCTCTGTTTGTATGGTATGTATTGCGGTGTTAATGTTATTGTCTGTTGTACAATGGATGGTCTTGCTTGGTACTGTTGTTGGAGAGCTGCAGTGTTTTGATAAACACCTCTATCCTTAGCTTTCAAGTTAAGTTGATTTTATACAACACTTGTCTAATTAAAAGCTTGTAATATTCTTACTACTTTGATAAAAAAAATATTACGATTAAAGCATTAATGGCACCATAATAGGAAATGAATCTTAAGTGGTCGTTATAGATTTTAAGATAGAGTTTTAAGTGATTACCAGATACTTTAGCTGCTGAACCGCCACATCATGGTTGCCACACAACAATTTCAAACAGAACCTAAATAACTTCATTGCAAAACAGTTAAATGAATCTAACTTAGTTTCGTCGTTTGATTTTCAGCTGTTTTTAACAAGGAAGATGATATTGGAACCTACACTATCAAAGCGGTTGATGATCCGAGAACCTTGAACAAAAACCTTTACATTCAGCCTCCCGGTAATATTTACTCATTCAATGATCTTGTGTCTCTGTGGGAGAGAAAGATTGGTAAAACCCTCGAAAAGGAGTATGTTTCAGAGGAGCAGCTCCTAAAGAATATTCAAGGTTGGTTAAAACTCTCTTTTTTAAATTTATTAAAGAGAGCCGTATATTCTCTGCCGTAAATGTTATTGATCCTGTCTTCTCCAAAATGTTGCAGAAGCTGCACCTCCACACAATGTGATATTATCAATTTATCACTCTGCTTTCGTGAAGGGAGTTCAAACCAACTTCAAGATTGAACCATCTTTTGGAGTTGAAGCCTCGCAGCTTTATCCTGATGTCAAGTACACTACAGTTGATGAGTACCTCAATCAGTTTGTGTAACTCTTCTCTGTTTCCAGCTGCAGCCTGCAGGATCTTGGACTCTTGGTAAATAAATAATTGGCTTGTTGCCATCTTTGGTTTTTATGCAAAAATTATGGTTGTTGGCCTTACTTTCTTCTGGTTGTCCATGGAATTTGTTAGACCATGTTATGATATGGGTTCTACAGCCGCTAAACGAATGTATCACTAATTTATCATTATGAAATAATTATAGTCATAAATTCATCTCAAGGCGAAAATTAAACTAATTTATCACTAATTGTCATGTCAAATCATTTTCATGGATGATAAAATTCTATGAACCTACTTTATGGGTGTGAGAGTAAAAGTCGAACCGCAAGATAATAAACAATTTGGTATTATCATTTTCTTTTTGAAAATTAATTATAGTTTTTGAAAAGTGTTATAAGATTATTAGTACTCATTTTCCTAACCTTTTATCTTTTAAAAATCACATAAAATTAAAATTAAAGTGAAATAAACAATTAATTTTTTTAATTAAAAAAAGGTATTATATTTTAAAAATTAAATAAAAGACAACATTTTAAAGAGTTGGATAATCCTCCATCCACACTAAAGATCTAGTACACTTGACAACAAATTTAACGAATACATGATTACTAACATCTTGGAATTTAAAAAACAAAATCTCGTTATGTGCGTGAACCAGTTCCAAGATAAAAGAGTAGATTATTGGAAAGAGGGCAGATACGCCATAACCCTACAAGAAGACCAATAACATTCTACACTTCCTAAATGAGCCTGCGACAATTAACTCGTGATTCATTACACTTTTTCTTTAATTTGATGCGGTACATTATAACGGTCGTGCACAAATGAAACAAAAGAAACCAAAAATGAAGTAACATTGACAAAGGAATTAAAAAAATGACCAAAATCTTTTTGAACTTTGTCAGTGCAGCCATGCATGCCCATCTTTGTTCACTTGTTTCCTTTCTTTCCTTTCTTTGACGAAGCCTTCACAGATCCTTTACCTTTGCAAGCCTTCACAGATCCTTTACCTTTGCGAGCCTTGCCAATATTCCCCTTCTTCGAACCACCTTTTCTTGACTTGCCAGATCCGTGTGTCCTTGAATCCTTTTTCATTCGTGGATCAACAAGAACCTTCCCCTTTCCAGCCCTCACTTGAACTCCCTTCTTCGCAACCACATATTCCTTTTTAGGCCTTTTGGGTACAGCTGACTTGTATAATTGTTCAATTTGCTTCCTCTTTGAGCGATCAGAGATGTCTGCTTGGTCTGATATGACATTCGCCTTCTTGCGAACCTTCTCAAGCTTTCGATTGGCAACCCGCTTCTTTCGGGCTTTGGCCTCAGCCACCTTCTTAGCAGGTCGGGCATCAATTTCTTTGAATTGTGCTTTCATTGCAGCAATCTCCTCCTTGGTAACAGGCCTAATTGCTTGCCGATGCCTCCTTTCCTCTTCTAAAAACCAGTCTGGCAAGCCATCATCGTCAAACATGTACCTATTGTAAGCATCATCCAGAATCTGCTCCCTTTGCTTTTTCCTTAGCATCTTCTTTGCACAAGCCAATATCTCAGCTTTTGTATCAACATCTTCATCTTCTGATTCATCAGAGGATGAGTCGTCACTGGAATCCGCGCCTGGAGCAGGGACTATCTCAAAATCATCTTCCACCTCTGACACTTGGTTGTGCATGCTCTTAGGACCTGCAGCATCATTTGCCATCTTCTGCTTGGCCTTTTCTGGGATAGAATGCTTTTCCGCCTGTTTATCCACCTGCGTTTCATCTTCACTGCCCAATTTCCCCAAATCTCCATTATGTACAGCTTCCGCAAAAATTTCCTGACTAAACCACTTATTTGTAATTTCCTCTTGAGTTGGCCTTATACCATCATCAAGTGGTACCATGAGAGGATTTGCATCTAGATCACCCTGATCTTTGTCTGAATCATAACTAGTATGCATAGTGTCTTCATCCTCATCACCCTGCACAGCAAAAACAAAATACTTAATGTTGCATATACGGTAAAATCTCTCTATAGTCATTGTTGGGACTAAACTAATTTTACTACTATGAAGATGTTATAACTTGATACAAGTGCAGTTACAAAAATTATTGTTTCAACTTAGTTATACTTAGTGCAAGCAGGACATAGGTAAAGCATGTGCTGCATTGATAATTAATTAATGAAGCATGTCAAATTTAATGTATATACATCGTTAAAAGCGATATAACATATAGTTTCAAAAAACTAGTAAATATATCCATCTATGTAGTGTTGAGAATATGCAAAGTCATTTTATTGAAAATCTAAAGAATAAATCATTGTCCCAAACAACTTTAGAAAAATATTATATTTCATCTTAAATCTTTCATGTAACATATTTTTTCGCAATATACAGATTAGTAATACTATGTGGAGGCAAGTTCCTTAAGCCTAGATCTATAAAAGTTATTAACTTATTACTATGTGAAGTTCATTCTTATTTATAACTGGCCCAAATTGGGACTAAATTTTTTTATGACTCTATGGACATTTTTCCTACAGAGAGTATCGGTACAGAGAATTTTACAGTAATTCTATACTAATAAAAGAAAGTGTGATCCTAATAAATCACCATCGACCAGTGCTACAATGAATTTACAAAGAAGAAGAAGGATTACAATGTGAAGGCAACAAGAATCATGACAAAGTGAGAAAAAGTGAGAGGCCACATAAGCCACAAGGGAAACCGAGATTTTATACTCCCCCAAGTCCTAACACAACCTAATTGCAAAAAGCATAGGAGAAAAACACGTGCTTGACTGCAAACATGCACACACAATTCGACCACGAAGACCACATACCTCTGAGAGTTGGTCCTCTTGGGCATAGGCTTTTTTCGCACGTTTTCGTTGCATTGTACTTCCTCCCCTTTTAGCCACATAGTTTTCATAAGCTTGATCAAGAACCTCCTCCAATTGTTCATCATACCTAACACCAGAGATATGTCATAAGATCACAAAGTCATAAGTTGGCGTCAAGTTAACGCGACAGAAGATAAAGGTAGAAAAGAATTACTTTCTGCGTTCTTCATCAGAGTCAATGTCACTGGACACATGCTCTTGAGTGTCTCTATTGGGTCTTTCGTCTTCACTGTCCTCAGCAGCAGCATTCACATCATCATCATCATATTCAACAGCAGCAAGATCTTTTTTCCCCTAAATATCGATCATTCAAGTTCATACAAGAATGAGATATGAACCTTAGACCACACTTTTGAATTCGATAAAAGTAATTAATTAAAACTGCAACTAATATAAAAATTAAACTTCTGTCATTACCATCCAATAGGAAAATTGTCCTACCCAGCCATTTTTCTTTTCTGACCATGCAATTCACCCCGCCCAACCCCAGGCACAAACTCAAATTAAACTAGTCCCCTCCAAAGTTGGTATGAGGGGGATTCCAATACCACCTATTTCCACCTCAAAAATCCTGATCAACCAGGCTTCTCCCACTCAAACATTAAAATCACAACAGGGAAGGGCTTTGAATTTCATAACCCAATTACATAGTGTAGAATAATAATACAATTTTCAATCCCATCAATGGGTTTGACTTTGACAAATAATGTATGCAAAACTGAAATATGGTTTCTCTCCAAATAGCAAAGATCACAGGAAAAGGCAAAAGGAAAGAAGAGGAAGTATACCTTAATGGAAGAAAGAGAAAATAATTCGTGATCAGTATAATCATCTTGCATAACATCTATGTGCATCCCAGTTGCCTTCCGTGCCTTGTCCTGGTATATCCAAAGACAAAAACAAGAAGTCAATAAAAAAATGCATACCAAGAAAAGGCATTAATGATGAGAATGCCATCACAAAAACTAAAAAAGCAGAAGTGAACATATCCCAATTGTCTCCTCTCTCCTCCGATATGAAACATGAAAACCATTCCTCGATACTTCAGTGAGAAGTGGATTTCAGTGCCAAATATTTATGGGTTTCTATTCTCTTTTTTTTTTTTTTCGCTTGATGTAAATGGAAACACATTGAAGTTGTTCCTAAAATCTACATAATATAGGAAGGAAAACTTGTTCAAGCATGGAAAAGATGCTACACTAAACCTGTGGGAAGGCAGGTTGCTAATATTTATAAGAATTCTACTAAAGAAACTTGATAACTTTCCAGATTTTCAATTTCCTCTTCATATTTATGTACATATTTCAATCCTCCACTTAAGTAAACAAATAAAGAAACAGAGAGATCCTTAGGCTAAAAATTAAGCAGAATGTATAGGTACTCCCCTAAAATAACTATGAGTTATCCTTTTGAGGGCTTCTTTTTACTTTTCTTGTAATTCATGTCAACTTTGGGAGTGCTCTAGTAAATTTATCGCAAGTCTCTTTGCACATCTGGGATTACCCTTGCACAATTTCTCTCTACATTATTGATTACCATATATATTGATCAAACTTCACGTCTTCCAAAATTCCGAAAATGTGTAAATTTAATTCTGTATGTGCATAAAGGAAAAATGGGGAGAGGGAAACAAGGCGGCCAACCTTAGCCCTTTTTTTCGCTAGAAGCTTCTTTTCACGTTTCTTTCGCTGATCCATGGCATATTTCAATTCCTCCATTTCATTGAGTACTCTGTTATCTGCATCCTCCTCATTTTCACCTTCAGTAGGAGCAGAAGCAGAAGCAGGCGCAGTAGCCTTTTCTGCAGGAGAAAAGGCCTTCCTTATTTGCATTCGCCACCTTCATGACAGAACAGACATTTAAAACAAGCTTACTACCCTTTTTATAGGTCTGTATATTAATACCAACTGTTCTATTTATTGACAAGCATTTGCACAAACCAAAATTGACGTTTTCCTTCATGTCTCAAAGTTCTTATTAGTTATACAATAAATAAAGGGTATATATAACTTACTTCAATAGATGCTTGAAGTCTTGCTTTCCCAAAACACGCAAATCATCACAAAGAGCTTTAACCTGGACAGCAAATAGGTTCATAATAGTTAAACCTGCTGTAGAAGACCAAAACAAGGTTAAATACAGAATAGGATCAGGATAATAATGATAAATGACCTCTTCTGTTGTCAATTCGTGATCCTTGATTGCTGAACAAGCCGGATCCCCAAATGTTATGGAAGTAACTGAACCAAGAATCTCAAGAGGATTATTGGACCAAATGAAATCAGTAGCCAAAGAAACTTTCCTCAAAGTTGTGTCTCCATCTTCATAACTGTAATATGACTTTAGTTAGCAATAGCCATTGTGTAGTTGCACGGTGATAAATATACACAAAAACATTCAGTAAGGACAATAACCAGTAAATTCCTTTGTTTTAATTAGTTTTTCTCAGAGTAATCTGAAAAGATCAGCAAGTAGAATGTTGCTTGCTGACCACATATCCTCATGACACATTGAGATCCATCGCCAGTTAATATGAGAAAGAACAAAAAGCTTGTTCTATTTATAAATTCAATTGTTTGGAATTCCAATAGGTTTCTTCACATTGCCATGTGAAGAATTTCTGAAACTAATAAGTCCATCAAAAAAGAAAAGGAGCTTACCCATCACGATGTCTCTTTTGCTTTGTTCCTCTGAGTACATCCACCACCTATACAACAAGAATTTATATAAACAAGTTTATAATTAAATACCAATTCATTAAAAAAGAGAAAATATTTTGAGTAACCCACAAGTCATTTTTTCATGAATTTCCCATATCATTACCTTACGTGGTTCAACAGATCCCTGAAACAGATACTTCACATCAAGAAGACGTGGATCGATCTTTGCAGGAGCCTTGTATTTTATACCCAAAAGATATATCTCAGCAGATGCGGAACGACTAGCAGCAGGTTTATCCACCTCAACCTTTTCAAATAACTGCACACCAAAACCTAATTTCAGAACAAACTGGCTCCAGCCAAAATTACCCACAGCAAATCAAAAAGGAAGGGGGGGGGGGGGGGGGGGGGGGGGGGGGGGGGAATCACCTGCTTCAGACAGTAGAGGACAGAACTATAATCCTGTGACCTGAAAACCTAATCCAAAACAACAAATAAACATTCAGCACCAGTCTCAACAAATTATGGTTACAATATGAATCCATGTCCCAATCAAAGAAACAAAATATAATCATATACAAAAAAACAGAACACATTGCCTATGCAACTATTGGTATAGACATCTAAGTAATTTTTTTCCACATTAGCCCATCTTTTATAATAAACCAACACAGCATATAGCATCATAAACGCAAATAAACGAGAAAAAATAACCCAAAAGAGAATTATTTTAAAAAAGAACAGCACACATACTTTAGTAACAAAGGTTCCTTTAGGAGCCAAGAACTGCGTAGCCAGCTTTACAGAATCAATGACCAAAGCGTTCTGACTCATGGCCTCCTGAGCCCAAGCACCACCAACATTAGGCGACCCATCATGCAAAACCAAGTCAAAAGCCCTAACCCCATGCTCCTCCATCACCTTCTTCACTCTAGCCCTACACTCGGGCTTCGTTATATCTTGCTCAAGCGATACGGCTCCTCGAATGGGGGCGATCGGGACCAAGTCAAGACCCAGAACGAGGCTACCTACCGGGACCCGCTGCACCGCCACCTGCATCCACCCACCTGGAGCGGCGCAGAGGTCGAGCACCGCGTGCGATGAGCGTAAGAAGGAGAATTTGGAATCAAGCTGGACGAGTTTCCATGAAGCTCGAGATCTGTAGCCGTGTTCTTTCGCTAAACGGTAATATTTATCCAAACGATGCTTCCCCTTTACTTTACCCATTGATTTTTTTTTTTTTTCCCTCTTTCAATGAGTTTCCCGGTTTTTGAGTGAATGAGAAATAGAGTTGTGAGGTTTTTAGAACATAAACCCTAACAAAGGAGACTGGTATTGTCTAAAGCGAGTCCCATATTTTTGCTTAATTATATATAGATCCAAATATTGGACATATTACCATTTTAAGTCCAGTTTCTGAAATTGTACTAAATTACTAACTAAGCCCCATATGTTTTAGACTATATCATTCACGCCCCCAGTAGATGTGAAGAAAACAAAAAATAACCATAAAGGTTTGGCAAATCACAATTCACATTTCACGAGAGCTGGTAATTTTGGAAAACTGTGTATTAACTTTTTGTAATTGAAATAATACATTCAAATAGTTCTCATTGGATCAAATACACCATTATGTTAGCATAAATAGCCCCATTCAGTTCAAAAGAGCCCTTCTGTCTTCAACCAAATTTAATGTGTTATATTCTGCCAGGTTCCAGATTTTGAGTTGGTCTGAGAAACAAGTTTCCCGATTCAGCATTCCATTGGACTCCAGTCTTCATCATATGAGGTAGCTTCAGCTGTGCAATTTTCTCTTTGTTAATGGAAGTTGGACTCTTCTTCTCGGCGGCCGGAGAATATTTTGGTTGTTTGACAGATTTCTGTTGCACTTGTTTAATCAAATCAAGAGGAGAGAGTTTCCCAACCATCTGCGAATTAGATGAAGCCTCATCAGCACACATCCTAGCACCTTGCTGCTGCTGCTGCTGCTGTCGCCGCTGCTTCAACATTCCCCTTGTTGCTGCTGCTGGTTGGTTTGCTGTTGTAGTTGCAACGGCTGGTGTTGAGCGAATATGTGGTGGAGCATAAAAGCATCTCTTGAAGAAAGGGTGCTGCAAGGCCTCTGCAGCAGTAGGCCTTTTGCTGGGATCCCAAGAACAAAGTGATTCGAACAAGCTGATTGCATCCTGACTTGCTGATGGCATCAATGCGGAGAGATTGGCTCGGGGTAACTGTGGGAACTGGTATTTAATTGCCCTTGCTTGGCGAAGTCCGTTGGCCCAAGAATCCATTGTAGGACTCCCAAGAACACCGCATATTTTGTACATCTGATCAGCCTCACTAGCACCCGGAAAAAGAGGACAAAAAGTGAACAATTCAGCCATGATAGCTCCCATAGCCCACATGTCGGCTTTTGAGCTATACAACTCTGACTGCAACAGAATTTCCGGCGCTCGATACCATCGTGATCCTACATAATTCGTATAAGGTGGGCCAGACTTGATTTCCCTTGCAAGACCAAAATCAGCAATCTTGATAATACCTTGCGAAACAAGCAAGTTTTCAGGCTTCAGGTCTCGATGAAAGAACCCATTCTGGTGCATGTAACTAAGTCCCTGGAAAACTTGGAAAAGCCATGCCTTGATTTCAGGTTCAGAGAAAAGCTTCCGATCTCTTGCAGCCATAAGTTGGTAAAGATTGCACTCCATGCATTCAAACACCAAATACAATCTGTTGTTGTTCTGGATGAGTTCTTTAAGCTTCACAATGTTTGAATGATTCAACTTCCTCAAGCACTTAACTTCTCTCAAATTGAGGCAATTCTCCCATGAAGCATATCTCTGCTTCAATTCTTTGATTGCAACAGCTTCTCCAGTGTGCTCATCGAAAGCTTGAAAGACACGCCCGAATGCTCCTCTACCAAGTTCTTTGAAACCAGAATACTTGTCCATTACTATTTACGAACAAGAATCCAGATTCTCTTTTTGTATGTATGTAAGTTTTAATTTGTTCTGAAGGTAATGCTAGTAAAAACTATAACTTCTAAAAGCCATGATACGATTGAATGCATGTTTAATTTGTCAGAGACACAATGCGAGAGCAAGACAGAACAAATAACTAATTAACCAACAAACGGGAAACTTGCTATCAATTTGCGACCTTTTATAAACAACTACTAGTTTCCGTTTTAGCTTAGGAAAAAGAAGCATTACTTCACTAGAGTTCTCCCAATTATCAGGAAGTTTCCTAATCCAACATGGACTAGGTATTTTTTTAACAAATTATTATTTTTTTGGGGTTTAAATCTAATAATTCAAAAGTTGAGTTAACTAAAATAAAAATTACTAATTTCATAAACTTTAGAGCATAATCCTGTTGAACCTATTAACTTATTTATATTTTGGTTTATCTCTCAGTCATCCCATGAACAAATTCGACCCGGCCAAAACATGACTATGTAATCTTTCGCTGGTGAAATCCACATATCAATTTGTCAAATTGTTCTTGCGATAAAACAGAAAAATAGATTAGGGTTTTCAATTTTTAAGAAATTATGTCAAATGGACTAGAAATTGATTAGAAATAAATATTTCCATTTCAACCAATTTACTTTTAAAACTGATAAGCGTCATTCTTTAAAATGAAGAGCAACCAAAAGTTATTTTCGCACGAACCAAAGTGGCATAAAAGGCTACGCTCACAGAGATCCATTTCCCCATTCGGGCAAGCTAAAAACTGCAATTTCTTGTCACAATCATTGTACAATACAAATAGTGTTTCCATGCTATCTTCCAGTAAACCATGTGGGATGACAAAGGCTTTTGACAACATTACACTAACTAATAAACGAATGAAAAATTTCCCGTAAAATCTTTGTTATAATGGGTCATGCAATTACATTGCCAACAATCTTGGAATCTTCATAACCTGAGCGTAAACATTAAAGTTTCAATTCTGCAACATTTTAGCAATCCCGCACTATTGAACTTTGTCTACTATAAGCTTCATTCATAATAACCAAGTGCATGTCCCTTGAAAGGAAAAAATTCAATTATAATATCTTCCCATAACCTATTTTTTTTATCCCCATCCAGTCCTTTTTCTACTGGCACTGTGAATAAGTTCTGCTTCAGTCCCCACGGGAGCCACCGCCACTTGATGAAGGTTTCTTACCACCATACTTCTGTCAAGGAACCAAAAATCTGTTAACTTCAGAGCACTGGTGATAAAAAGTTAGGTGGCCACCATATTCAAGTGCTTAGTGCTTACCTGTTTTCCAATGTTGAACGGGATATATCTGTATTTGATCATGTGTGCGATTTGGCGTCTCATTGTAAGAACAAATAGAACAATCCAGTAACAAAGTAATATAGGCCAAAACACAGGAACATCAAACACAGAAAAGAATGTCATTACAAAAGCTATGCAGAAAGCCTTGGTCATGGAGTACCTGAAACCACAGCATAAGGAAAATTTTACGATCAGCAACAATAACAAGATTCGATCCCCTGTTTATCGAAGAAATTCATACATTTCAATCTAGCTAAATGACATGCTCCCAATGTCTCAAGAAACGTAAGAGTTAACAAGATATGGAATGAGAAAGGTCATCACAGAGTCACACAAGGATACCACTATAACCTAAGACCACATCAATAACCAAATCAGCAAACATACAACATAAACCCTGCTAAAGAAGCAGGTCATCCCACAAGAATGAAGCTGGGATTCATAATTAATTTAAAAAACAGCATTCAGAAAATCAAATCATCTCAGAGTCACACAAGGATGGCACTGTAATGTAAGACTGCATCAGTAACCAAATCAGCAACCATAGAACATAACCCCTGCTAAAGAAGCAGTTCATTCACAGAAGAATGTCGCTGGGATTCATAATTAATTTATAAACAGCACTCAGAAAATCAAACATCAGTAATATGAATGCAAGTAGCAACGTTAAAGGAGGAATGAAAACGGTGTGTAAAGTGCCAACACATCCATTTTTCAAAGATAGAATGCCAAAGAAACAGAGAGTTTTTCTCCAGCAGAATAACATTCAGGAGAAGAAATGAGAGCTGCAAATTAACATGCATAATAGCAAATTAAACATCTATAGACCATCACGTATTTCAAAGATCCACGGCCAGTGGGAAGATCATCTAATCTACTAAAATTCAACATGAGAAACTTTTAGGACAGGAAACAAGGCCTAGAACTTACCGTGTATTAGAGTTTATTAACCATTTGTAACATTTCAAATTAGAAAATATAAGAAGGCAAATACAGGAGATACCCTGTACAGAGACTTATGACGTCATATAAGCAGTGACTCAGGTGACATTAAGGTTGAACAGGGGTTTGTTGGGCCCAATCTTTAAGAAAGAATGCTAACCATACATAAAACTACTGTCACTATGACACATCTATTAGGTCCGAAATTGGAATGACAATTAAAACATCTATTAGGTCACTGACATGAAGTAGCCTTAATATTAAACAAACAATGAGGTTAGATACATCCCAACTATTCATGGCTTCCTCACAACATCACAGCAAAAGCCCCAAATAAACTAAGCAACCTATAGATTAATTAACAAGAGAACAAGCATTGCCAGATGGGCTATAAAATGTTCGAACCAAAATGTTACAGAATTTTCCAAGATATGCAAAACACTAACATTATAAGCATTCATGAGACATTTCCGTTACCAAAATTTAAACTCTGGGAGTCGGCGAATAAAAGGCTTGAATTCATCAGAACCCTTTGTCGGCAACAAAGGCCCATCAGCGACTTCGATTTCAGGATCAACCAGAGGCGACAAAAACCCAATAAGCAAATTCAGGAGATAGATCCCAAGACCATAGGATATGATGTAGAATCCTTGCACGTAAAAAACCCGCAAACAGTAGATTGCCACAATTACAAGGGTTCCAATCCACCTATAAACTGCATGTGGAGTAGTCTTGTCCAGGTAATACTGATATAGCCTCCAAGCATCATGTCCCCATTGTGATACAGGGGATGCTGCCGAGGCAGTGTCACCTCCAATTCCTTCCATTCAATCTAAGTATGAAAAGTCCTGCAAATATATAGCACAGTCCAATCTAATTACATATTCGTATTCATAGAGATCACCAGATATAACAGATGCATAAATGTAACTGAATGAATAGCAGTGCTTCTTAAAAACTTCAATGATAACCCTGGTGACTACAATAGCTTCAAGCCTAATCCCAATTTAAGCATTAGTGATGAACACCTCTGCACTACTAACGCTAATTGCCAGCATGGTTATTCATTCAATGCAAGCTTCAAATCAGAGATCCAGATACGGATTTATGATAGAATCACATATTAACACTGATGAACACCCGCCCAAATCTCACAAGTAAATACACCAAATACCTAATTACTTAAAGAAACCCATAAATAATAATCATAATAAAAAGCCCATGAAAACAAAAGCCTCTTAAATTTAACAAAGTGGGGAAAAAAGGGGGAAAAATTACAAAGACTTACTTAAAATGCAATTCATTAGCCGTATTCCTCTATACATTTCCATCAACCAAAGATCCAAAGAAATACCCAAAACAAAACAAACAAACAAACAAACAAAAACGAAAACCCACCTAAAAGAAAGATGCAAGATTCTATCTTTTCATTTTCCCAAGCTTTCTCGCCCACCAAACAGAAGCAAGGGTTTTTCTTTTGATTCTTTCTTTGACAGCTAATTTACTTCGAAGATAAAAAGGGAACTTCAACCACAGATCTAAACGAAACAAACCCAGACAGCAAATCACAAATCCCAGATTCACGGCGCATTAATTAATAAAAACAAATAAATAATTGAAGATTAAAAAAATAGATATCAAATTAAATGAGGAAAGATTGATGAAAGAAGAGTAAAGGAACTGACCTTGAAATGAGTCTTTCGATGTTCACGTAAAAGGACTCAAATTGATTTGAGGGAAGCGAATTGAAATGCGACCAGATCTTGTAAGAGATTAAAGAAGAGTGTTTTTGTTTTTTTTTTTTTCCGTTTTCATTTTTTATATTTTTTACATTTTTTAATTATTAGAATTTTAGAGGTTTTTTCAATGTTACCCAATAGTGACGCGATTGAAAAGTAGTTGAAAGACGGAGTTATCAGCACGTGCCCGATGACGACCGAATATTATTTCGAAGATGCCCTGGTTAATAAAATCCCTGTATTTTACATATTTTCGAAAAAGGATATTTTTCATATAATTGTATTACTTAGGTCCTTCGAGAATTCAGATCAATTATTGACTGGGTTATGGCCTTATGGGTACTACTCATCATTCTTGAATCTTGAGACCAGTATTCGAGCAATCTCTCGTGTATTTTTACAGATTAATTTTTTTTTCAAATATTTGAAATAAATCTAACCTTTTTAAGTTTAGATATTCACATTACATCATTACATAATTAATTTATGATGTTTTAGTGGATTTCTCATTATAATATAACTTAAAAAATAATAGGAGTTAATCTTAAAAATCAAGAGCACCTAACTTAGTACTAAAAGATATTTTAGTAGTTTCAATAGGATCAGAGAATCATTTGAAACTAATAAATAAAAAACTTCTTACTTGAGAAATTTAAAATTTAAGGACAAATATGTTATATTCTAAATTTAAACTTATATTTGTATGGGATAGATTCGTTCGAAAAAAATATATTTCAAAAGATATTTTTTTATTTGATTTTTAAAAATTTGTAATTAATTAATTAATGTTCTTTTAGTAATCGATGAATTTATCCAAAAACATGAACAAACTATTGATTAGGCTTGTCATTATGCCGTTCCACTTTTGGACTGGCTTGAAATAAAACTAAGCAAGATAACAAATTGAAGGTATGGAAGCTGACGAGATTTTAATATTCTAGTATAAAGATTACAATGCCATTGGAGATTTCCAACTTTTCCGTTCTATAGCATCTATTTTCACAAAAGATGAGTTTGTTGGTTAATTTGGCTATTTAGGAATCATATGATTCATAGTAATGCTACCAGTAAGCCTCAAGAAGTTGTCATTAGGGCTAAGAATATAGTGAATTCATTTAGAGTGGACACTCTGCAAGGTAGAACCAACGACAGTATTAATTAAGCCTATTAATCCTAGTAATTCTATTTGCAAGATGTTTTTTTTTTCTCGAGATGTGGAGTTTGTGGAAGCTATTGTTGTGCACAAAGGAATTCAATTTGCGAAGGACATTGGGCTGGTCGAGCTATAATTGAGTCAGATTCTTTTAATGTGGTTAATTTCATTAATAACAAAATTGCAAGCAGGTGTGAAGTGGAGTTGTTAATATCTGGATTTCAAAATGTCTTGTCTTCTTCTAAGAGCTCTTTTACTCCACGATCTTGCAATGAAGCTGTACATCATCTAGCCTAATGGAGTCCATGTAATTCTATCGAGAAAGCTTAAAAAAGAAGAAGTTCTAAGTGAGATTTATGCTTATGTAGATAAAGACAAATATGCGTAACATTTTTAGTCAATGAAGTCCCCCCCCCCCCCCCCCCAAGGACTGGCACAATAAGCTCTTCATTTTTAAATCCACTTACTAAGTTACTAGACTATTTATACATTCTAATTCATGTTAAAAATTATATATTTGTTAAGGAGTAAAAATATTATTTTGTTCTATTATTGTGTAATGTATTGTGAATTTTTAATTATTTTTTTACGTATTTGATTTTGTATATTTTTATGTGTTTATTAGGTAAAAATAATAATTTTATGCAATTTGAGACTCCAAACAAATGTACATATGTCAAATTTAGATTTCGAAAGTCCAAGAAATTTTTACATTTTTACCACTGTAAATGTGTTAATTATAAAATTATAAGTATTTATCATGTTAAGTATGATAATTGTTAGTGGAATGTATTGGATGTGCTTGAGTAGGTTAAGTTAAGTTTAAGTTTTATTAGTAGGACAAATGTAAGGGTAAGATGTAATTTTATTTATTTATTTGTGTGATGTGGATTTACCATGTATTAGTATAAATAGAGGGGGAGAACTCACATCTTTACACCTTCCCTTCTCATCTTTCCCCCCAAATTCTTCTTTTCATCTCTCTTTGTAATATATTTTCAACAAATAAAATTAGTTTTATTTTAATTTTCAAATTCTATTTTTTAATTATGTGTTTTTCAATTTTAATAATTTCCTTTATTTAAAAAATGTTTAACTAAATATTCATAATTAGGGGAAAGTGAAACTCTTAGTAAAAAATATGATTTAATCAAATTCTATTTTTAATTGTACAAATTGAATTATTTTCTATTTAATTTTATCCATATTTTAAATTTTGAAATTTTGATTTATTATAAACAAATATGAGAGTTTGGTGTTGTGCAAATTTTATTGAACTCGCAAATGTACGAATCTATTGTAGAATAGATCAATGGTGACAAGTGTCAATCTCACGAGAAGGTAGATTTTAATTGTGTGTAGAATTAATTTTTCTAAATGTCTGGTTGGATTTGTGGTGAAAGTGATTTAAATTATCTTAGAATTTAAATTGGAATGACGAAATTAAATTAGAGTAGAAACTATTATAATTGAAGCGCTTGGGTACCTGGTTCCGCATCAACATGTACCATGAGCTAAATATTCCTTATTAGTACCAATTAAATTATGAGAGGGGAATCTACACCTTATGAATCATACTCTAATCAATATGATGCTAAGGGCTTATCGTGCTAAATAATAATAACCTTATATTAGGGAGCCGGTGAAATCAGGGTAGTATCTATACAATATTATTATTATTTGTCGACGAGAAGTCAAAACATCTACAAAAAGTGGAGGGGAAGAGAAAATAAATTTACCAAATAAATTTCATAACAGATGTTGAGACTTCACATTCAACCCAAGTTTTAAAGAAAATTGGCTACTCATAATTGAATTAGGGACAAAATAGAAATTTATTAAAATACGTAGAAAATACAAGATGGATAAGAAATTACATAAAATGGAGCCCAAAAATAGATTCATAGATGCCAAATTGGGGAGGAGACCCTCTTTTTATAGATACATTGAGTAAATCATGGTTATCGGATTAAAAACAGTTTGGACGCTTAGGATTACGCCATGTCATTAGTCAACAGTACGCAGTTTGACCCCACGGTTTGAACAGTGATATGATTTGACCCGGCTTAAACAATAACGCGATTTGGTTGAAAATAATTATGTGTATATGCATGTACCATACGCGCAATTTTTGGTCCACTAACATGCTGCCACGTCATTAATCAACAATGCATAAGAATTTTAGTCCAACAGGATCGTGACACCTCATCAGTCAATGCCACATTATCGGTCAATGCCACGTCATCAATCCATCTATGTGAATAGTGTCGTGAACAGTAATGTAGACAATATTGTTCATATAAATAGTGCCATTTTACCTTTTATGCTCCTCCTAAAGTTTTCGATTGTCCTGAGTTCAAAAGTGATGTCCGTTTTGTCATCTGATCTCTCGCTCATTTTGAAATGACCATAATGCCCCTAAAATATATAAAATACTTAATTAAAATAAAACACAAGTAATTAAATCACAAGAAACTTAAATACATAAAAATAAAAGTGTTAGTAAGACTTGAAATGTAAAATGACGATTCTTTCTTTTATAAATATATATTTTCTAACACTCAACATTTGGCACAATGAATTCTTAATATCTTAGTGTAAAGTATGCAAAAATGGTATTTTGATTTATTGTAGACAAATTAAGTTTTGGCACATTTAGTTCTTAATCCATAATAAGATTAATTGGAAAATTATTCTAATTTATATATTAATCTTTTGGGAAATAAAATAAAAAGAATTTGTTAAATTGAATTTATTACTAGGATTGGATCCATAACCCTAACTAATTCAATTTCATAATTTTTCTTGAACTAAACTGCATATTTTTATTTTTATTTTTTATTTTTTGATAAATTTAAATAAACAAATTAAATCCTTTCTCTGTGGATCAACCTCAGACTTATCGAGTTATAATATAATAAGACACTCTTATATTTGGAAGTTAAAAATCACTTTTAAGTCGCCTCAACCACAATTTTTGGGTATTCACCTAATCTTGTTAGGTATAGATGATTTTCTTCTAGTATTCAAAACTCTTTATTTGAAAGTTAAAAATCACTTTTAAGTAGTCTCAACCATAATTTTTGGGTTATTCACCTAATCTTGTTAGGTATAGGTGTTTTTTTTTCTAATATTCAAGACTCTTTATTTTGGGGGCGTGTATGATACCTGGGCTCTGGCCCCGGGGGGAGGGGGGAGGAGATGTAAGAAAAATTACCAACTTGACCCTTAGCCCAAGTGTTATTTTTGGTTATTTCCTAAAATCCTTCTTTGGAGAAGAGGGGTGGATTGTTAGTATGGATGATTCTTTGGCCATTAAAATAGATAATTTTTTTAATGAATTAGCCCCTACCATACTTAGTTTTTTTAGACTTTGACCCCTAAATAATTATTTTTATACTACTTGGTCCTCTTTAAATTTTAAAATTTTGGCTCCGCCACTACTTGAGATAGTTATTTGTGGTAAGTATCCATGGCTCTCTTTCTAACTTGATAGGATTTTTGGAGTCTTAAAGTTGTGCTTCAGGCTAAGTGATTAACAAGGTTAAATCTTTAATGTTTAAAAGCATATATATGAGTCATAGGATCAATTTTTTAAAAACTATTTTGGGGGTTTCGGGTGAGTCAAGTTACTTTCATATATTTAAGAGTTCTTATATTTCAAGGAATTCCTAAAAAGTAGCAGTTGTGGGTATTGTTAATAGAGTTAGAGGGAAGCTAGAACACTAGCTATGAAAGTTACTTTCTATTGCTGGTCGAGTTTAACTTGTATAGTCTATTATCCTAGCCCATATAACTTTATTACAACTTCTTAGTTTCAAACATAAATAAAAATAATTAAAAGAAAGATTAGAAAAGGAATAGACTCTTTAAGGGGTCAAAGCCTCCCAAGACAACAATATGCTATCAAATTTTTATATTTTGATTTACTCTCTTATTCACTATCAAGCAAGCTTTATATGATAGTTATGCCATGAGATTACAAGCTATGAAAAGAGGAATAAAAAGCAAAATGCAAAACAAACTTGAACGTTAAAAAGAATTAAAAAAATAAAAGGGATCCAATTGTAACTGCTTGGACTAAGTCAAAAGCAAATCATAAAAGCTCTTCCCCCCCTTAATTTATACCCTTGTCCTCAAGGGTGAAATCAGGATAACATTCTTGAATTATTTCACATTCTTCCCAGGTTGCATCAGCTGGAGAAAGACTTCAATAAATTAAGATTTCATTCTTTCACTTTCTCAATCTTAAACCCAAAACAGCTTGAGGGAATAACTTAGTTGAATCATCATCTTCCTGAACTGGCAGCTCTCTCAAAACTATGTGATTCTCTCCAATTTAATTCTTAAGTACAGAAACATGAAATATTTAATACAGTCTAGAAGTAATAGGCAAGTCCAATTTGTAAGCAACTTTTCCAATCCTGTCAAGGACTTTAAAAGGACCATAATATCGAGGAGAAAGCTTGAAATTCTTTCATTAACTAATGACATTCATTTATATGGCCTCAGCATGAGGAAAACCCAACCTCTAATAGAAAATTCATGTTCTTGATGATAGGAATCATAAGCCTTTTTCATCCTCACTCGTGCTCGCAAAATTCCTTCACAAATCTCTTTCAGTACTTGATCACGAGCAATCAACTCACGTTCTACAGGTTCTACTTTAGTTGTTCTTGGGACATAGTATAAAAGCTTTGATGGATCTCGACTATAAACAACTTTAAAGACAATATTCGTAATAACAAAATGCCAACTTGTGTTATAGCAAAACTCTGCCCAAGAAAGCCACTTCAACCATTTTTTAGGCCTTGAACTTGTGAAACATCTCAAACACATTTCCAAAGTTCTATTAATGACCTCACTTTGCCCCTCGAATTGTGGACGATAGCTAAAGTTGAATGATATCCCATTTAAGCAAAATAATTCTCTCCAAAAGGCACTAGTGAATGTAGGGTCTCAATTATAAACGATTGATTTAGGGAGGCCATGCAATTTGAAAATATTGTCAAAGAATAATCTAGCTACCCTAATAATAGTATAAGGATATGAGAGTGGAATGAAGTGTGCATATTATTATTTAGAGAGCCTATCAACCACAATAATAATAATTGTCTTACCTCTAAACAATGGCACACCTTTACCAAAATCCATGGAAATGTCTTCCCAAATTTGTTGGGGAATTGGTAATAGCTGCAATAATCCAGTTGGCTTAGTTAGCTCTGTTTTGTGACATTGGCATATATCGCATCGATGAATGCACTCCTTAATCTATTTCTTTATTCCTTTCTAAAAGAAATTTGTCTTAATTCATTGAAACGTCTTTATGTAGCCTTCATAGGTGCTGCCATAAAATTATTGGATAATGTCGTTTCTAAGAGTGGATGAACTTGGCAAGTATACATGTTCTTTATATAAAATCAATCCATCTGCCAACTTCTAACGGCTAAGGGCTTTACTTGGTTGAATTTTCTCAGTTAATTCCTTTATAGCAAAGTATGATTCCAGTGCTTCCTTGATGGCATCTACCTAATGACGAATGGACTGTGAAAAAGTAAGTAAAGAACCATCAGATTGTTCCATTTTGACAAAGCATCAGCAACAACCTTGTCACCTCATTTCTTGTATTTAATTTCGAAGTCGAAACCCACGAGCTTGTAGAGCCATCTTTGTTGAGTAATAATAGTGATTTTTTTAGTCCATAAATCCATGAGGCTCCGATGGTCAGTTCGAACAATAAACTTTCTCCTTAAAAGATAAGGCCACTACTTTTGAACTGTTAGTACTAAAGCAATGATTTTTTTTTCCTCATACGTGAACAACAAGAGACTTTTTCCATGAAGTGCGTGGCTGAAATATGCAATGAGTTGATCTTGTAATAGAATTGCACTTATATCAACATTGAAGCAGCGCACTCAATTATGAAAGATTTAGAAAATTAAGAAAAGATAATATTGGTGCCTACGTCATTGCAATTTTCATCTTCTTAAAAGTTTCCTCCACTACTGTTGTCCACAAAAATGAGTCATTTTTAAGAAGTTAGTGAATGGAACCATAATTTTCTTATAATCTTGGATGAACTTATGGTAATACCTGATAAAGCTAAGGAATCCTCCCAATTGTTTGACAGAATTCAGCTTTTGGCCAGGAAAGCATTGTTTCAATTTTTTATGGATTCACGGCTACTCTATATTAGGAAACAATGTTCCTAAAATAGTGAACTTTTTTCTTTACAAACTCACACTTTTCCAACTTAATGTGTGATTGATTCATTTGCAAGAGATCAAAGATAGTTTGCAGATGCTCCAAGTGGTTATCCCAATTCCTATTGTAAACAAGAATATCATAAAAAAACATCAATACAAATTGTGCAAATTAGCCTTAAATACCTCATTCATCAAGGCCTAAAAGGTTGATGGAGCATTGGTAAGGCCGAACAGCATCACTAGAAATTTATAATGTCCTTTATGAGTTCAAAAACTATCTTCTTAATATTGGCCTTATGCATTCAAACCTGATGATATCCTGAGTGCAAGTCTATCTTAGAAAAATAGCAAGCACGAGCTAGCTCATCGAGAAGTTCATCAATCACCAGAATTAGGAATTTATCCTTCACTATAATATGGTTTAATGCCTAATAGTCAATGTACATTACACCATCTTTCATCATGCTTTTTAACTAGCAGCACTGGCAATGAGTATAGACTGATACTTGAGTTGATCATTCCAACTTTTAAAAACTCCTTTATAATATGCTCAATTGCATTTTTTTTTAAATGAGGATAGTGGTATGGTCGTACTGATATAGGTCTACATCCAGGAAGGAGTGGAATGTAATGATCATGTTTACGTTTAGGAGATAAGCCTCTTGGTTTTTGCAGGACATCTTAATAGGAATCTAAAAGCTTTTGGATTTGTAGGGAAATCAAATCCTTCGTGACATTCTGCTCAAGTATTTTATTTTCTATATCATTTGAAATCAATCCTTTGACATTCAATTCAAAATGCATTTGAAGCCTTTCAAAATCCCATTGGATAAGTCCCAATGTTCTCAACCATTGGGTCTTAAGTACTATGTTATAACCCTCCATTAGTAAAACAAAAAAAATTACAGTAAAGGGTATCTTTTGCAATTTAAAATTCATTTGAGTGCATTTTCCAAAACTCATCAATTTTTCTCCAAAGGCAACCATGACTTCTAACTTGTTATTGGTATTTAGACTGAGATTTACTCGTTGTGCAACTTCAGCATTGATGAAGTTGTGAGTGCTGCCAGAGTCAATAAGTAAGAATCACCATTGATTTTCCCTTGATGCTTCCTCATACTCGCATTGTTTCTAGCACTTGATCTCTTGCCATGGCATATAGTGATATTTTTGGTGTAGCATTTTCACATACATCATCCATCTTCATCTAGACATCACCATTTTTATCATGATCTTCCCAACAAGCTTCAATTTTTTAAAAGATAAAACACATGATACATCCTGGCCCATTAAAGTAAGGGAGCTGGAAGATGGCCAGTAGTTGAAATGCAAGAAGTGGAGCAAACATTGCAACGACTAGCTCATGTTCGCAAAATTCTAGAATATCTCAAGGACTATATCACCTCGGGGAATATTCGGGAGAATTATTCCATGAGGACAGCTGTGATTTCTATTATTTTATTTTATTATTGCAATTGGTTAGTTACACAAAAATAGGTAAAATGGATAGGATATATGTAAAGTGGAAAGGCGTGAGTTGGACAAGAAGATAATATACAAAAGTCTCTTTCTTTCTTATCTCTATTATTTTCTCTATGTTCTTATGGAGCTCACACCTGCTCGAAAGGTGGAAACCTCGTGATATTGACAAATATTCATTTGAGGTCGTATCAACTAGTTCTTTCATTTTTTCTTCTCCTTGTCATTCTCTGTCATCTACTACATCTTTCTCTGCAACAATGACCAACCAAGAGGCCACAACGGATCCTTAGATTATTTCTAAGATGCAAATACTTCTTGAAAGCTACACGCTAGCTATTCATCAAAATCATCAAAAATATATATCCACGGTTGATTCTTGTTTTGAGGAGCTACGGTCTCAAATCAGTAGTTCTATCGGAGTTTCAGGAGGTTCATCACGTCCTCCGGCGTCATCACCATCATCTTCGACTGCGGTTCTGATATCGTCGATGGCTTTCCCAACATAGTCCGTTACTCTTGTTAGTAGTACAGATAATTCACCTCTGTTATGCTCTATGAAAAATAGAGGTTCCAAAGTTTGATGGCACTGCTTCAAATGGATGGAATTTTCGAATCAATGAATTTTTTTATTTTCATGGCACCCCGGATCATCTACGGTTACATATTGTTTCTTTTCACATGGAAGGAAAAGTTGTTGCATGGTTTCAGTGGATGAAAGCCAATAATCTATTGAGCACTTGGCAAAGTTTTTTAATCAATCTCAAATAATGTTTTGGTGCTTCTATGTATGAAGATCATCAGGGCAATTTGTCCAAGCTCACACAAACATCTACAGTCCTAGAGTTTCAATCTGCCTTTGAAGAGTTGATGAATAAAGTCACGGGCATTTCCGAGTCGTTACTGATCAGTTTTTTTATCACTGGCTTAAAACCTAACATTCGGCGAGAGTTATTGTTTGGCAGACCCACGTCCCTCATGGAAGCCTTTGCTCTAGCACGAGCATATAAAGCTAAATCTGAGGAGTCAAAAATTTCAGGCCGTCCTTGGACAAAATGAAATGCTGTTACTCCTCAACCACAACAAAACCACCCATACTCTCACTCGCCATGTCCATAACAAATTTCCTTTCACTTATCCACTTGCTAGTTTTGCTACTCCAAAACCATCATCCCAACCGCCACTTTTACCTACCCCAACCAATACCAGCGCCGACACTATTACCCACAGCAGCCCTCCCCGTCCGTCGTTTCTCCTCGGTGGAATTGAAAGAAAAAAGAGACAAGGGGTTGTGTTACAATTGCAACAAAAAATATAGTGCAAACCATCATTGCAATAGTAAAATTCTTTTGTTTTTAAGCACAAATGATGATGACAATGAACCATCAGAGGAGTCTCCCTTGCTTGAACAGATAGCGGAAGTTGTGACAGCTGATATATCCAGCTTAAATGCCCTAGCTCGGCAATCTAACCCACGTTCCTTGAGGGTAATAGGAGAAAGTGGCCGCCAACACTTACATGTTTTAATATATAGTGGCAGTACAAACAACTTCATCAAACCACAATGGACAGAACGACTTGGCCTGAAAATTTAATCCATCCTTACTTTTCGGGCTTATATTGGCAATGGCGACTTCTTAATTTTTTGTTTTCAATGTCTTCAAGTGCTACTAGTGATACAGGGTCACACTTTCAAGTTGGATTTCTATATATTGCCAATTGAAGGTCCCCATGTTGTCCTGGGAATCCAATGGCTTCAACATCTCAGTAAAATATCTATAGATTACTGTGCAATGACCATGGAATTTTGTTGGGAGAGCAATCCAGTCATTTTACAAGGTAACCCTATCCATACCCCTAATATGATTTCTTTCCATCAATTTCATGCTTTATTATCTACAAATGTCGTGCATTTATTATTTGAGCTGCATCCGATTATTAATGACACACTTGCTTCCAATACAAATTTCTTACTCTCAGAACTTCACCTTCCCACCCAATTACCCGAACAAATTACCATTCTCCTTTAACAATATAAAACGTTATTTTCACCACATACGGGTCTACCTCCTCATAGACTCATTGACCATAAAATCCACCTCTTGCCTACTTCAAAGCCAATGAATGTGAGGACCTATAGATATCCTCATTTTCAAAAAACAGAAATGGAAAAACTAGTCAAGAAAATGTTAAAACAGGGGATAATAAAGCCAAGCCACAACCCTTTCTCCTTTCTCGTTTTGTTGGTCAAGAAAAAGGATGGCACATACAGGTTTTGTGTCGATTACCGAGTCTTGAATGCAGTCACAGTGCCGGATAAATTTCCTATTCCCACAATTGATGAATTATTTGATGAGCTAGGACAAGCACGGATTTTCAGCAAGCTGGATTTGAGAGATGGTTATCACAAGATCCGAGTTCATAAGCGAGATACTTATAAAACAGTATTTCGTACTCATGAGGGGCATAACGAATTTCTGGTTACGCCATTCGGTTTAACTAATGCCCCCTCGACATTTCAAGCAACTATGAATCAACTATTTGCATCTTACTTACGCAAATTTGTTATTGTTTTTTTTATAACATTTTGGTTTATAGTTCTTCATTGGCTGCTCATGTCAATCACTTGGAACATATTTTGTTTCGTTTACAAGAACATCAATTTTATGTCAAGTTGTCGAAGTGTCTGTTTTACCAAAAAGCTATTGATTATTTAGGCCATATAGTGACTGCTGGAGGAGTAAAGGTAGACCCTAAAAAAATTGCCATGGTGGAATGGCCATTGTCGTAGACTGTTAAGCAACTACGAGGCTTTCTAAGGCTCACAGGCTATTATCGCCGATTTATCCAAGGTTATGCTTAATTGCAGCCCCATTGACAGATTTGTTGTGTAAAGAGGGATTCCATTGGTCTCCAGCAACTTTAGATGCCTTTATGACTTTAAAAAATGCAATGGTGGCTGCCCCAGTATTGCATTTTCCCGATTTTGAGCTTGAATTTGTTATAGAGACTGATGCTTCTAATATTGGAATTGGAGCAATAGTGATGCAACAGGGTCATTCCATTTCTTATTTTAGTCAAAAGTTGGGTCCTCGATTGCGGGTTGCCTCGACTTATATCAAAGAACTACACACTATTGTTGTTGCTGTACAAAAATGGTGCCAATACTTATTGGGTCGATTTTTCATCATCAGAACTGATCATAAAAGCATTAAAGTGTTGTTTCACCAGGTAATTCAAACTCCTGAACAACAAGCTTACGTCAGGAAATTGTTGGGTTTTCATTTTCAAATTGAGTATAAGCCAAGAAGTTCCAATAAGGTTGCTAATGCCTTATCTCGAGTACATGCTGATCAATTTTCCGACTCCATAAATTCTCAAGCTGAGTTGTTCTCTATAATCTCCAAGCCAATCGTGGATATCCTAACCACTTTGCATGGGGACAATTCGTCCTTACCTGATCTATTGTTACTTCATAACAATTTTACAGCAGGAGAACTTTTTTCAGCCTTCTTGGTTCGTGAGGGACTATTACTTTGCAACCATCGATACTACGTCAGTCCTCACTCCAAATTAAAGAGCACGATTCTTAAGGAATTCCATGACTACCTCATGGCAGGGCATGCAGGCGTGAAACACACCCTAGTTCGGCTTTCTACTACTTTTTTCTGGCCGAAAATGCGCTTTGATGTTGAGAACTACATTGCTGCCTATCTTACATGTCAGCAAATTAAAAATTCTACTCAAGCACCTGCTGGATTACTTCAATCTTTACCCGCTCCTTCACTTGTTTGAGATGATTTGACTATGGATTTTATTACAGGCTTTCCAACTTTTAAAGGCTTCGCAGTAATCTTGGTGGTAGTGGATCGCTTAACGAAATCAGCCCACTTTAGTGCACTGCCATCTCAGTTCATAGCTAGCAAAACAGCCAATCTTTTTGCTGATTTGGTAGTCAAGTTACATGGGTTTCCAAGCTCAATAATATCAGATCCAGATCTTATATTCATGAGTAATATTTGGCAGAAACTATTTGAGTTAAGTGGCACTACATTGTGGCACAGTACTGCTTATCACCCTCAAACTAACGGCCAAACAGAGGTAGTGAATCGTGGCCTCAAACAATACTTAAGAGCCTTTACTCAGGATAAACCGCAATCATGGTCAAGCTTGTTAGATTGGGCTGAATTTTGTTACAATACAAGCTATCACAGTGGGTTGAAGATTAGGGGCAGACTCAGGAATTTGTATTACTCTGGGCTAAATTATAAATTTATATTTTGAAGTGATCATGAAAATTTATAAATAGAAAAAATTGCATCAAATAAGAAAGGCACGAAAAATCTTATTGCTATAAGTTATAAACAAAAATAATTATATAAAAATAGTAGAAAACAAAAGTAATTAAAAAAATAAAATACTATTTTACAATTATGAAATCAGACTCTAATAAAATGTAATTATATAAGGATTAATATATTAATTAAGGATTTTAAGTTGAAATAAATGAATACATGTAATTACAATCAATTAAAAATTAAAATAAAACTTTAATGTTTGAAGTCAAATACTTAATTACCAGGTTTCAATAAATTAAATAATTCAAATTTATTCCTCTTTTTAAATTATAAAAATATTATTAGGCAAAAGTTTCAATTATAAACTAAATTCAACCTAACAAAAATGTATTTAGGTGTTGTTTCTTTGCCAAACACTCTGACTCTCTTTAAAGAACCAGTTGTTGATTTTTTTTTATCAAATTAAATCTCCTCAAAATATTCAAATTTTATCTTGATTAATATAACTAATAAATTAAATCTCAAAATTTACATAAAAAGTTTATGAAAATATTAATAATTGTTACTACATGTTTTTTTAAGTTGTTTAATACTAGTGACAATTTTTTATTACATTGACATACTTTTTTTCAATTAGAATTTTTTTAAATAAATTAAAGTAATAACATTTTACCCCCTAATGTTTTTTATCTATATAGTAAATATATAATTTACTCATTTTATAAAATAAGTCACTAATTTCAATTGGAAAAAAAATAATTGAATTAACGACATATTAAAAAATAAAATAAAAACTCTATTATAGTATAAAATTAATGAAAATATAAGGATAATTATGTTAGGGACATGTATGAAAACAAAATAAAATCTCTATTATTATCTATAATTGATAGTAAAATAGGGGTATGAATGATTTTTTCCTAAGTTTGACTTGCTGCAGGTCTGCCACTATTGAAGATGACACATTTTCAAGCACTCTATGGGAGATGACCCCTCACAATTTCTGGATATACGAAAAGTTCTACTTCAATTCAAGCCTTAGAAGATCTGTTGTTGGAGCGAGATGAATTGTTGAGAACTTTAAAAACTAATTTACTTCAAGCTCAGCATCGTATGGAACAAAAAGCCAATGCCCATGACGAGAACTCCAATTACAGATTGGTGATCTTGTTTTGGTTCGCCTTCAACCTCATAGACAAATTTCAGTGGCTAAGTGTGCTTCTCAAAAGTTGGCTAAACGATATTATGGCCCTTTCCGAGTATTAGAACGAATCGGAGCCGTTGCTTATAAGCTGCAATTGCCTGAAGGATGCAAAGTTCACTCGGTGTTTCACATCTCAGCACTCAAACCTTATGTGGGAAACTCGGCTGTTTATGTTGCATCTTTGCCTCCTGATACCATTGACAACAAGCTTGTCTCTACTCCTATAGCTATACTTGCTGACCGATTCATATTAAAACAAGGAAAAAAGCATTATCAAATTTTGGTTCAGTAGTCTGGCTGTGCTCCTGAGAATTCAACTTGGGAAGACTTTACTAAGTCCTGCAGACTGTACCTAGAGCTTAACCTTGAGGACAAGGTTCATTCTCAAGGGGAGGGGAGTGATACATCTTGGCCCATTAAAGTAAGGAAGATGGAAGATGGCCCTGTAGTTGAAATGCAGGAAGTGGAGCAAACATTGCAACGACCAGCTCGTGTTCGTAAAATTCCAGAACATCTCAAGGATTATATCACCTAGGGGAATATTCAGGAGAATTATTCCATGAGGACAGCTGTGATTTCTATTATTTTATTTTATTATTGCAATTGGCTACTTACACAAAAAGTAGTAGAATGGAAAGGATATATATAAAGTGAAGGCATGAGCTGAACAAGAAGATAATATACAAAAGTTTCTTTCTTTCTTATCTCTATTATTTTCTCTCTATTCTTGTAGAGCTCACACCTGCTCAAAAGGTGGAAACCTCGTGATACTGACAAATATTCATTTGAGGTCGCATCAACACCTTATGGCCCGAATTGTATTTGTCATTACAATGAAACCATAGCTTTTTTTTCCCTCTCGAAAAGCTCTGTAGGAGTTATTTTTCTTATCGTCGTTGCACTAGGTGGATTGTTATTTTGAATCCCAATTTTTTATTACTGGTCGAATGTTCTTTATTGAGTTGTTGTAGTCTTCTGTTGAGCCAATTCATGAGCCTCATATAGCTTAGCTAACCTAATAGCCCTGGTAAGTGTTGAGGGACGGTGTGCTTGAAAATCAGTGCGAATGTTGTCCTTCAATCTGATTAAAAAACAACTCACTTTACGATCTTGCTGTAGAATTCTCACCCCTGCCAATTGTCTCTCAAACATTCCTTGATATTCCAACGCTGACCCTTGTTGCCGCAACTTTATCAATTTGTTGAATTGATCTTCAAACTGATTGGGTCCAAATCTAGCTATAATCCATTCATGAAGTCCTCTAATAAAATATAAAGAAGCTATTGCTCCAGCAGTTGATATCATATTTTGTATCTTCGTCTAAGTAAAAAGAGGCTAAAGAAAATTTGTCAAATTCTAAAATTTCATAAAGCATAAAATACCTTTCTATTATACATAACCATGGCGTTGGATCATTGGTGCAATCATATTTTGGAAAATCCAGCTTCATAGTTTTAAGAATGAAAGTATTCAAAGAACCTCTAGCTCTTTGAGGAGTGGCGTGACTCATTCAATTCTGATGGCGGTTAACGGAAGTTTCACCAATTTCTGGATATTTAGTAGAAAATTTCTAACTTATCCTCTCCATCTGTTTAGAGAGTTGAGTCAAGATTTGCATTTGAGTGGCAAACTCAACCTACTGTGTTGATAACTCTTACTATCCTAGTGACAAAAGAAGTCAAGGTTTCTTAATTTTTCTTCACTCGTTCCTCTATTGTGACCAGGCTCTAATACCAAAGATGTTACAACTTCTTGGTTTCAAACGTAAATAAAAATAATTAAAAAGAAAATGAATTGATCTTTGAGAGGTCAAAGCCTCTCAAGACAATAATATGCTGCCAAATTTTTATGTTCTTATTCATTACCAAGCAAGCTTTATATAATAGTTGTGCCATCATATTATAAACCATAAAAAGAGGAACAAAAAGCAAAATGCAAAACAAAATTAAACGTTAAAGAGAACTAAAAGAGAAATAAAAGGGATCCAATTGTAATTGCTTGGACTACGTCAAAAACAAGTCATAACAAACTCCACGGCTTCATGGTTTACTAGTGGCCATGTTCACTCATCAAACAAAAATATGGTTGGATTTGCAATTTTATTTGGACTGGTTCTCATGACACTAATAAAATGGTTTCTCATTCGTGGCGACAGGTTTATGCTCCAAAGGACTTTAGAGGCTTGGGCATCCATGAATTGTCTTTATTGAACCACACAACCTTTCTTAAGGCTACTTGGAATATTTTGACATCTTCATCAATTTGGTGTGAGATCTTAAAAGGTCGATTTCAACTTTCTTTATATAATTGGTCCCAATCTTATTCCAAGGCTATAATTCTTACTAATTGCCATTGGGTGGTGGGTGATCGGTGATGGCAAAAGGATCAATTTATGTTGCTATAGTTGTCAGATTCCATTTTTTTTTTTGGTTGAACAATAATGATTTTAGTAATTCTATTATGAGTGTCTTGATTTGTGATAGTGTTCTAGATAATTTTCATTGTTCATTCTCATTGTTAGTTTCAAATATTGAAAACATTGATTTATCTGTGATTAATACTAAACACAAGGGGGTGTGGCGCCACTCAGCAAATGGTGCTCTTACATTGGCAAATGCTTACCATTTTTTGCTTGGCAACCGTGAAGTTTGCCTTAGATCAAATTCTTGTGGTTGTGGTCTTCTTTCTTTCCTTCAAAATATTCCATGTAGACTATTTCACATATTTTTATATATATTTAGATGAGAGTTCTCTTCTCTCATTTTCTCATTAATTTGTAGGTAGAGTTACTATTCTTCCAAATTTATAGAAGGTTTGTAAATGCTAATTTTGAGATATATTTATAAGCAATTTGTAAGGATAAAACTGTGGGTGGTATTGAATTGAATTCTAGTTATAAATATATCAATTTTATCGTATCTCATTAAAAAAAAGGAGCTACAACAATTAAATCAATTAATTTTATTATTTCATTGTGGGGCCTTGAGTTGGGCCTTAAGACCAAGTTGGGGCCAGTATGGGCTCACAACATAAAGCCGTGGGTGCGAAGCCTGTGGTTAACATATAAGAATGTCATATACATTATTTCTTTAATTTTTATTTTTAAGAGGTATGCGAGAGTTTGGAGTTAAATCATAGATTTATGGTTATGATTTTAAATCAATGATGATCTTATACTAAAATTTAAATATTTTTATTACAAATATTAGCACTTTTTATTTCACAACAGTTGTAACTTAGTACAAATCTCAATTTTAAATGGAATTTTTTTTATGAAAATTAAATGAGACTACTGCTCATATTACAACTTATATTTCATGAAATTATTATATTGATATTTACGATCAAATAATTATTAAGATTAATTTATAAATCTTATATAATATATTTCTAATTTCATTCTTTTTAATATTTAAGAAATGTCCACTCTACTAAATTTTAAATGGAATGTTAGTTTAACTAATTATATATATATATATATATATATATATATATATATATATAGTTGATTTGAAAAAAAAAAATCATTGTCCTATAAATTGAAGTGATATAAAAGTTTCGGCATTTACATCCGCTCACATCAAAAGAGCGTAATTAAGTTGTCATCGGATAAGATTATTAGAAAGAACCAAAACTCGCATCAAAGCAAATAGTATCAAAGTGGAACCTAAACCATCAAAATAAATATTCCAAGGACAATTTGGTCGAAATTAGACAAATCTCGTACCAGATTTCTTGCATTAAGATATAAAGCCAAAAGCATAGGACAAAAATCAAATAATACCACACATGACACAGTAAAATTGTAATGAATCGATTCGAATGAAAAGATCTAACGTGGAAGAATAATAGCCAAGAGCTCGAAATTTGAATTTGCTTGGTCAGTAAACTAGGTGCGTGGCAATTGAGACCTCTAACCACAAAAACACTTTAATTATACTAAAGTTAAATTATGGCCATTCTTTTCTTTTTAATAATTTAAAAAACTCCATTTGATCTTCGCTTACTCGGCTTGCTCCACGGCTTGCTCCACTTGCATGAGCCGAGCGGCCATCACCATCATCGGCTCGAACCATGGGTTAGAACTTGGGTTAAGAGACCCCAAGCACATTCACGGAATTGGTCCCAACTCCCAATTTTTTCAAAAATCTATGTTTCTTATAATAATAATTAATATGAGATATTTTATATGCCCATTCTCAAAACAACACTCGTATGCCATGCGCAAGTGGAATTGGAATATTGGATATATCATCTCTCTTTACCTCCGTTTCATATTAAGCCATATACACACATTCTTAGCTGCAGGCCGCGTTCTCATTTTTTTTTAATGCGAATATGCTAATAAATCGTATAATTTAATAAAATTATTTTTTAATATAATATAAAATTATATTATTAATTATATTAAAATTTAACTTTATTAAATTAAAAGACTTAAAAACATATCACATTAAAAAAAAAGCGCATGCACTGAGATATACTTTTAAACACAATTTTTTAATAATTAAATTAAAATTAATCAATAATTGAGGTTAAAATTGACATGACCTTTTATAATTTTAAAAACTAACAAATTAATGTAAGGGGTCTCTGATAATAATAAATTATTACTCATTCTTCTCTGTCTTACATAATATATTTTTCCCCTTAATACTCTACGTCTTTAATATTTATCTCCATTCTCTCTTCTAATTCAACAGACCCCATCGCGGAACTATTATCCAGAAAAATGTCAGCTCCGTCGAAATGAATTACCATTGACGGTAAGAAACCATTAGCATTAGTATTAGCTTCATTGCATGATAAAACACAAATTCAACCTCTCTTGGGCCAAAAAAAAAATCATCACTAGGTCTAAAAAGTTGATGACCCATTGGGTCAAAAGGAACCATATATAGGAATGGCAAAAAGAGCCGGCCTCAATTTTAGCCCGATTGACCAGATCAGAATCTTTTGGAATTTAACCCAAATTTGGATCAAGATTCAGGGCTCACCTAGCCTGACTGACCCTACTCGAATTCAAAAATAAGAAAATGATTTTATTTGTATAATTTTATAAAACATAATTTGGATTATGTTTATTTTATTATTCATATAATGATATGATTGAGACATTGAGTAATTTTTATATTTATGCTTAATTTTAATACACACACACACATATGCCATGTCCATTTTTTTAATTTTATTTACTTAAATATAAAAAAACCTTTAACAAATTTATGAAATTTAGTATGGACAAAAGCCCGATCGGACTCGGAATTCAATGATCGGGCTCTTTTTTAGGTTTTGATTTTTATTTTTTTGATCGTGTTAGGTTCAAGCTTGACCAATTGCCATCCCTACTCATATACATGTCTTTCCAAGCCAGTTTTAGAGACTATTTATTTGTGAGGTTTATTGTAAAAAGTACATATGAGCTTTAGTAAGAGTTGTGACATTTGATCCCTCAATTTATAAGAATGGAAAAAATAGCCGGCTTCAATTTTGTCCTAATTGACCTAACCAAAAGGGTTTTCATTCGAATTTAAGGTTTCAAGCCAGGTTTAGGCCTAAAAATCAGGGCCCAATTAAATTCAGGTCAAGATTCAAGACCTACTTGGCTTGGCTGACCTGACCTGTATTAAAAAATAAAAAAATAATTTTATTTGTATAATTTTATAAAACATAGTTTTGGATTATGTTTATTTTATTATTTATCTAAATATATTGTGAGATGTTGTGTAATTTTTATATTTATGTTAAATTTTAATATGTATAGGAGGTGATGTCCACTTTTTAAAATTTTAATTAATTAAATATAAAAAATATTTAAAAATGTCATGAAATTTAGCATGGACAAAAGCCCAACCCAACTCGGAATTCAAACGATCGAGCTCTCTTTTTCAGTTTGAGCTTTTTATTTTTTGGATTGGGTCAAGTTTGGGCTTGACCAATTGACATCACTAACCATATACATTTGTGTCCAAGCCACTTTTAAAGACTATTTATTTGTGAGGTTGATTGTAAAATGTACAAATGAGCTTTACTAAGAGTTGTGATATTTGATCACTCAATTTATTTTTAACAGCCTTGACTTTTTAAAATCACCATTCAAATTTCAAAATATGAGACAAACATCCACTCCATGGGAGGGTCTACCTACATCCTTGTCCTTAGTAGAAAAATCAAAATTTTTAACCCAACCCCTTTTTGATTGATTGAGATCCTAAAAAAAAAATTATTATTATTATTATTACTATTATTATTATTATTATTATTATTATTATTATTATTATTATTATTATTATTATTACTACTATTATTATTTAAAAAGTTGCAAGGAAGTTAGTATTAATGGGTGGGTTTTCCATATTTACAAGGGAGTTAGTATAAAAAATTACTTGCATTCAATTAACGAGTGATTCCTATTCTCCAGCAATTTACAATTTTAAATTAAGGATCTCCTTCTTCTTTGAAATAAAAAGGCCCTAAGTCCATAATTTTTTTGTCCAAGTAATTTAAATTGTTTTAAAAAATGGACTTAGCCTCCCATATACATTAAAATTTAACATAAATATAAGGATTATTCAAGATCTCAACCATATAATTATATAATAAACATAATCTAAAATCATATCTTATAAAGTTATATAAATAAAAAACTTTTTAAATTTTTTAATTTTAGGTCAGGTTGGTCGGGTCGAGGCAAATAGAACTTGAACCTTGACGCAAATTTAATTACCTAATATTTACGTTTGAGCTCGACCTGAATAAATTCGGGTGTAACACCCAAAAAATTCGAGTCGGGTTAATTAGTCCAAAATTAAGGTCAAGTCTTTTGAAACTAACTAATGAACACAAGCTTCAACTTTGCTCTGAATCATCTATTGAAACTAAACCAATTAAAGTACCGATTTAGATTCCCCAAGATCCACCCTTGTGAACTCTGTAATCTCATATTGACTTAGTGAACGCAAGCTTTGGTATGAATAACGAACCAGTTGCAATCCAAACAAGAAATTCAAGAAATTAGATTCACACACACACACACACACACACTCTCTTACACTTGACAATAAAAAGATTTATAGTGGTTCGGCCACAAAGTGAGCCTACATCCACTTTGAAGGAGAAGAAAAGTTTCACTATTTGAGCTTATTCAAGATATCCAAAAGATGTTACAAAATCATTTTACATAGAGATCTCACCATAAAGGCATATATATATAATAAAAAAAGGATCTAGAATGACCCCACACCAGGCAGTTGTTATTGCCTCCTTGGTTTGTTGTAAAGAAGCCTAAAATTTGCCCTTGTGATAATGACCTTTAAAAGTCTTTTGAATCCCTATTGGCCATGTGTTAAGCCTTCAGAAGATCTCATATACAAAATGTCACACACCCTTGTCATTTGGGGTAAGTGATGCACGTCTTGTATCACATGTATTACTTATTTAACTGATTACAAGAATATCATACTGTTGGTGATTTTTTTTATTAAATGCTATTGATGCCAATGTGCAAGTGTACACAACAAGTAATAAAGTGATGAATATTCAAGATCGTCTCCACAAGGATTGATGCTACTAGAAATGCTACAACAATCACAATAGTACAATCTACCTTTATTCTGATATGAACAAATGAAAGGTTGGTTACTATTGAAATTGATAATTGCAAAAGAGTAAAATAAAACAAAGCAGTGATTAAATAAATTAAATAAAAATGCGTCAAAGAATCAAATGGGAATAAGGCAGTTGAATGATCAAACTTTCTTTATGGGCTGACTGCTTTTCATCAAGTTAACACCAGTTGCTACAACAATTTCTATAGCACTGGGCAGAATTATTTTGCATCATCAGTTGTAGCATATTGGAATTCTCATACCCTTAAGTATCTTAATAATGATAAGTTGCTATTCTACCTTCTGTATGGCACTATGAACATCCATTCTCTCCACCCTATAAGGTGAATATCTATATATAGTTTATCACAAATCTTAACTTCAAGTATGACCCTTATGAGATTCAAGATGAACTTAATTCAGGAAACTTAAATTAAGATCAAGTATTACTCTAATAACATCAAATGAGACTTGCCCTTTTGCAGCTCTATCTTAACTTGAACCATTAAATGGGTAGTCAACCGAAATAATAGTTATAATAATAACTAATAGAGTAAAATGCTACAACAATTACATAGCAATTCATAAGAACAGTCAAGAACCCATTAGATTATTTGTCACTCAATTATAAGCAAATTAGTTCATATTCTGAAAGAGAAAAACAAACAACAACATATTGGTCACGAAAGACATTGGTTCAATCAAAGAGTGAAGAAGAGAATAAGTGGAGAATGACAAAAATTGAATCCAAATAACTCTGCTGGATTCTTCAATGATGCAGCATCGGTTCCCTTGAATTCTATTCTTCTTCTTCTTCTTTTCTCTCTAATTCTCTCAATGTTGATTCCTAGCTGCCATTTTATGTGATGCACACCTCCTTTTATAACTGAAAACTAGAGTAAACAAAAGCCTCAGGCGTACATGAGTCAAATTAGGAAACCGCAGATTACAACTCTGTAGCTAACCCGTGCTAAGTTCTCTCCCTCGGTGTTCCAGGATTACTACATTAATGGTCGTTCCAACAACAACTATAACACTGTACTGTTCCCGATTGTGTTTCACTTCTTTTGAAGCCATATTCTTTCTTCTTCTTGCTAACCTAATATCTCAGCATCCCTTTATGAATTATGAACTTTTGAAAACCTACCATTATGCACATGTTTTGAGCATAAATTAGATTAAATCAAGCAAAACTTATTAAGACTCAACTAAAATAGATGTTTATGCAAAATATAACCAAAATATAATAAAAACACATTATTTACTCTCTAAGTGGTCTTGATTTAAGTATAGAATTGTCATAATAACTCTCATTTCATAGAGTTATCACATACAACTCCCTAAACTTCTATGACTAACATGTTGTTTATTATCAACTGACATGTCATGTGTAATCTCAAGGTATATCTGACTTGTGGCATGTGCTTTTAAGTTCAGATTTGAGCTTTATCTTTAACATTCTCCATATTGAACTTAAATCTACTGCGTTTCTTCTTCACCCTCACTTCTAATTTGCAAGTTATATCTTGCAAATCCGAGCAGAGTTCAAATCGAACTCAAACTTGGGACCTGAAATAAGCTTCATCAGAATTTCTGCAAGGTTGTCATCAATGTAAATTTTTACCAATTTCATCACTCCTTTTGACACCTATAGTATTAGAAAATGAAGCTTGACATCTATATGTTTAGTCTTTTCATGATAGACCTGATTTTTATTCAAAAAAATAGCACTGTGATTATCACAGTGGACCAACACTTGCTTCTGTTCATACCCCAGTTCAACTACTATTCCTCTAAGCCAAATTGCTTCTTTAATGGCTTTTGCTGCTACAATATACTCTGTTTCAGTTGTTGAAAAAGCTACAACACTTTTCAATGTGGTTTTTCAATTTATGATACAACCATTTAGAATGAATAAGTAACTAGTTAAAGATCTTATTTTGTCCATATCCATTGCAAAATCAACATCAACAAAGCCTTTAACACTGACTTCATTATGTTTTTTAATCCCATAAACCAAACCATAATCAGATGTGCCCTTCAGACATCTTAGTACTCATATCACAGCCTTCCAATGCTTTTTCTCTAAATTTGCCATATATCTACTTACCATAATAATTGCATAGGATATATCTGGCCTAGTTAGAACCATTGCATATATTAGACATCCAACAACACTTGAGTAAGGAACAATGACTATTTCTGCCTTCTCATCATTAGTTTTGGGAAACTATTGACATGAGAGTTTAAAATGAGATAGTAATGGTGTTTGAACAGGCTTTGAGCTTCACATATCAAACTTCTCAAGCACTTTTCTAATGTATTTTTGCTGAGTCAAGTATAAGATACCTTCATTTCTATCTCTGATTATTTCTACCTTAATAATTTTCTTTGCTACTCCTAGATCTTTCATTTCAAAAACTTCCCTCAGTTGTTGATTAAAAATGTTTATTTGCTGACATTTAATCAACATATCATCAATATATAAAAACAGATAATTTTTAGTGTCATCTTCCACTCCTTTGAAATATACACAACAATCAGAATTACTTCTTTGAAAGCCATATTCTGACATAAACCTATCAAATCTTAAATACTATTGCCTAGGGGCTTATTTAAGTCCATACAATGATTGCTTCAAATTACAAACATGATCAACCTTTTTTTAATCTACATAGCCTTCTGGTTGAGCCATTACAATCATCTCATCCAACTCACCATGAAGAAAGACAGTCTTGACATCTATTTGCTTAAGGTGCATTTCTTTTATATCAACAAATGATAATAAGATTCTCAAGGACGAGTTTTTAACTACTTAAGAAAACACCTCTGTAAAGTCAATACCCTCATGTTGTATAAAGCATTTGGCAACAAGTCTAGCCTTGTACCTTTGAGGTTTAACACTTGGTATCCCCTCATTGATCTTATAAAACCACTTACAGTCCACTACCTTATTATTTGCTGGTTTTATAATCAGCTCTCACGTCTAATTTTTTTTTATCAATGATTGAATCTCCTTATCTATAGCTTGCTTCCATTCTTTTGACTTATCGCTCTTAACAACCTCTGAATAAGTTCTTAGTTCATCAAATTCAACTTCATGTGTTGCTGTTAATGCAAATGCAATGAGATCTGCAACACATATCTCTTTGGTGGCTTTATAAGTCTTTGCTCTCTATCTCTCATCAACTGATAATCTCTAAATTCTTGGTTACCTGCAAACTCGTCAACGGATTTAGAGCTTTCAATATCAGATCTTGTTTTAGGTTCTGCCTTTGGTTCTTACTTTGTCATAGAAGTTGAAAGCTCCACCTTAAAATGAGACTTCTAATTATTGACTTCTTGTTCTATGACAATAAGTTTTGAGTGTATTGTGTTATGAAGCATTTCAGCTTTATTGAAAACAATATCCCTATTGATAATAGCTCTTGGTGGCTTCAAATTAGCGCACAAAAGCTTGTAACCCTTCACTTCATCTGAGTAATCAAGAAGTACAAACTTCAAGGCTCTTGGCTCTAGTTTTCCTTATTTAATGTGTGCGTATGCTAGACAACCAAACACCCTCAAATTAGAGTAGTTTGTTGGTTTACTAGACAAAAGCTCTGTTGGTGTTCTGAAGTTGATTCCAGAAGAGGGGCTTCCGTTTACAAGATAACATGTTATAAATAAAACTTCTGCCCATAAAGCTATAGAGAGCTTTGAATGTGTAAGCATGCATTTCATCTTATCAACCAAAGTCTTGTTCATCCTTTCAGCTAACCAATTTTGTTGGGGTGTATGGCTAACTGTCTTATGACTCACAATACCATTTTCAATACAAAATCATCAAACTTCTTGTTACAGTATTCCAACCCATGATCAATTCTAAGCCTCTTGACTTTTTTATTTGTTTGAGTCTCTATTAGTGCCTTTCAAACCTTAAACTAATCAAATACATTATCTAAATACATTATTTAAAAGTGCAGAAAAGTAAATTGCAGAAATGTAAAGTTGCGGAAATGTAAAGTGCAGAAAAGTAAATTATAGAAATCTAAATGCTTTAAATACATGCTTTAAAAGGTTACAAAAGATCCTTACATGTTGTTTCGGATCTTGGCTTTGTGAAAAAGAGAAAGAAGGAAAGAAAGGAAAATTAGAAAAGCAAAATCAAATCAAGAACCAGAGTCCTGATGCCTTTCACCGGATTTCCTTTCTAGAGAGAAGGAGGAGAGAAATGAAAGAAGAGAGAGAGAGGGTTTCGAAAATCTTTTATTTCAGCTTTAATATCTTTAATCTCTCTTTGAAGATCTTGGATAGAAGGAACATAAGCTTTTGAATTCTTTTTCTTTTTAAGAATTTGAGTAAGATCATAAGCATGCTTTTTGACAATAGGAACTTTAGAAGGTTCGGGTTTTTGATCAAGGGTCTTTAGGAGTTTATCCAAATATTCTCTCTGAAGAGTAGGGTCAGTAATGTGTTTGACTAATTCAAGAAATGTTTCTTGATCTCTAGTCAAAACATTAATTTTTTTTAAATAGGACTCTGACTCAGAATCACTATTGGATGAAAAGGAGGTATCGGAGTCAATTAACTCGTCAACCTGGAGATGCTCACTATCTCCAGTCATGGAAGACTCATAATCAGAAGACTCAATAAGAAGAGAGGAAATTTTTGAAAGGACTTCTTCATCGAGATTTAACTCATGAAGTTTTTTACTCATCCTGCAGTAATTTACAGTATAGCCTTTCTTACCACATTTGTGACATGTGGCTTCTCTGTAATTGAAAGGGGTTTTGGGCTTGAAGTCTTTCTTTTTAGAGAATTTGGGCTTTTTATAAGGCCTCGCAGGTTTCTTATAAAAATTATCTCTAGAATTGGCAATGGGTTTCCCATGGCTTTTGGACTTGTAATGTTTTTTGTAAGGCCTCGAGGAGCACTTACCATTACAATTTTTGGAGGGAGATTTAAATGGATCGTAATTGAATTGTTTACAAAAATCGCCTAGCTCATGCTTAGACTGTCTAAGTTCTCTTTTTAGACGTTTTTGTAACTTTAGGTCTTGACAGATCTTTAATCCTTCTTTGTTGACGAAACTGACTAACTCACCATAGGTAAGTTCGTCATAAGGAATACGATTATCATAAAGGGCTTTAATGGAGTTTCTTACCTTTTCTCCCAAGAGAGTAGGTAAGCCAGCAAGGAATTTTTCTTTCCAAGTAGTATGATTTGCATCATCTCTTAGAAAGAGTCGAGTAAAGAAGGTGGTTTTATAGTCTTGGAAATCACTAAGTTTCCTACATCTCAAATTGTGTAGTAACTCAGCATTTTTATCTCTTAGGTGTGAAGGATCACCTATGAAATGGAGGGAAATGGTTAGGATAAGAGTTGCGACTGCATCTTGAATGGGGCTATTATTTTCATCCATAATGGGGATTTGATCCTCATCGGTTTGAATAGCATTCAAGATGTCAGATTGCTGTTGTTTGGTGAGGAGATGATCCCACCAGCCTTTAAGTTGGCCTGTGAAACCGGCTATGAGGATTTCTGCTATGGCTTTATCAGAAGTTCCTGATTGGGTTTTATAAGCATTAGCAGCCATAGTCATTTGTTGTAATAGACCAAGTATATTGTACTCAGACATTCCATCTATATTCCATTCATAGACAGAAGATGCATTAAATCGGGATTGATTTAGTGCACTAGGCCTATTATCGACAGCTAGGTCAGGAGGAGAATAAGAAGTAGCAGGAAGTGCTAATTCCCAATGGACTCTATTAACCTTTGGAGTTGGGTCTTGAAATGCTTCTATATCAGAAGTGGCTATAGAAGACTGGTCATAGTCTTGGTCAAGAACACCTACAGTATGAGACTGAATACTACTAGGTGTTTTGGATTGGGGTGTATCAGGGGCTATTTGGATTTTAGAAGTAGAAGCAGAAGATGAAGCTTCGATTCTATCTAGTTGTTCCCTAATGGCTTTAGCAAATTCTAATTTTGACTTTTGAACAAGCTCTTGACTATGTTTCGAGACCTGGAACGGTCTGAAAATAGGTTCTTTAAGCTTTTTCAAGGACTCGGTTTTGGAGGGAATTGGTTTTGAAACAGAAGTAACAGTTGTGGAAGACTGTTGGATTTGACTTTCTATACAGGTCAACTGCTTTCCTATGGTATTTAGATTAGTATTACAGAAATTATTCTGTTGGATAATACTATCTAAATTTTTATTAGAGTCATCGGATTTATGAACTTTGAAATGAGAGGCTTAGATAGGAATAGGAGGTTCACCATGTGCTATGGTTATGCTCCTGAGAGGAGGATGTTCAGACTCGATAGTGTTACTACTATCAGAAAGATTCCATTCAGGAATTTTCTTTCTAGTAGTAATTGGGTTTGACTCTTTGAAAGGATAGGAAATGTTATTGTCGGAAGCATATATTTTAAACCAATCAAAAAATAAAATATGGACTTTATGCAAATTGACAAAATCATAATAAATTTCTTGAATTTCTTTTCTGTTATTTAAAAAATGTTTAAAAAACCAAAGTCTTTTCTCTTTATTTTTATTTGAATAAAAATCATTATGAAGGAGAGTTTTGTCAATTTCAAAGTCTTTTTCAAGGATATTAATGACGTTTTCTGTAACAGCAGAAAAGGTAGGAGAAGTTGGAGGAGAAGGTTCTTTCTCTTCTTGTCTTTGAATTCTCTGACTACTAGTGTAGATGGGGTGAGGAACACTAGTACTATAATTGACTGAATGGATAGAAGAACTAGGAATATCCGAAGTGGAAAAATTTGCTTGTTCTTTAGGGATATTTATTTCTGTTGGGATTTTTGAAAATTGTTTTTCAAAAGAATGCATACTAGAACAAGAATCTTTATCGGAATATCCAGAAAAATTAGATCTCTTAAAGGATAGTTTGACTTTACCATCAGAAAACTGAGTCACATTTTGCAACTCTGTATTGGGCTCAAGATGTTTTGGAATCACTGGTTCAGTGGCTCCATCTAAAATCCATTCGTCTGGAAGATGAATGTCTTTCCATTGAATAGGCTTTGGGACAACCGTATTGGCTTTAGACAAATCAGTTTGCAAGAGAAGAGTTTCATCTCTTTTTGACTGAAATTTATGTTGCGTGTTAAACGCGGAATTCATAGCTTTATAAGAAATTTTGTAAATCAATGCAACTGGAATTGAACCCTTAATCATATGGTAATTGTGGGTTTTGATTTGCAAAATCATGCTTTTGAGAATATTTTTGTCTTTAAGGGAAACTGTTATGTTTGGGTAACAGTTGAAGTGGATTGGTCCTTTGCAAAGACTAGATTCTACACTACTGAGTAAAGAATCATCAAAGGACATGAACCTGCCATCACGGAGGACAGCAAGGATGGAAGTATCCAAACCTTCCTTGGTTAAAGGCTTTATTCCGACTTGGATGAGACCAATATGAACATAATTAAATTTTTTCTCTTTTAAGGTCTTTAAAATTTTGTCTGAAAACAGATGAATTGTTTCAAAAGGCTTTGTAAGTGTGATATCTCTTTCTTCGGTCTTTATAATATAATCACTTTTTAAAAAATTAAGCTTTTTTGTTTTATAAATCATTTCTCTATAGACTTTAGGTAATTCCCAATTATCAATAGCTTTATCAAAATCAGAGATAACAAATTCTTCAGAAATCACAACGTTTTTTGAATCACTAGTCTTCCCGGAAGAAGAGCTAGAAAAAGAAAATGTTCTACAGGTGATAGTATCCATGAAGTAAAAATTTCAAAATCATGGATCCTATAGTATCCATGAAGTAATTATATATATATATATATATATATATATCACCATTGGAGTTCCCAAATCATTGCTAAGTCAAGTAATTAGTGATGGCCAATAAATAACCTCATAGCCATCTTTGCAGCAATTAATGAGTGAATGTTTAGTTAAGTTGCATTCTTTGGGTGGTTGCATACAGGCATGGACAATGGCTGCGGGGCGGCCTCCCACAGAAGTCCAGGCAATTTCTAAGTACTCGTTCAAAGTTGGCTTGTTCGCTACACTAAATCATCTTGCTTCTACCAAATAAAGTCCACAAAGATTAGCCCCCTGCAATAAAATAATCATAAGATATCCATAAATCATCCTTAAATTAATAAACATTAATGAAATTCATTGTATGATTAAATTCCAAAATAGCAGCCAAGCTCGTTTAGTAATGAGCGGGTCACTAAAGAAAAAGGAAAAATTCAAAATATCCTAACACATTATTAGCGATCTCATTCTTAAAGTTTGACAGCAAATTCAGGCCATGAATTTTGAGATCATAATATGCCAAGTCATTTCCGAAGTTGAACATAGCCAAATAGCAAATCTGCATATAACATGGTAGTTTCACCATGGCCCCAATATCCCACCTAAAAAAGAAAAAAAAGAAAAAAGAATGGTCAGCCATATAAATGATCCATATTTTGGTGTTCAACCTCATCTAATGATCCATATGTATCATACATGTCATCAATGGCCGTTAAGATACAAATAAATTTAGTGAGTTGATGTTGGTGTTCTTGTCAGTAACAAGGTATGTATGTTCCATTGCACTATTTTTGTGCTCTTTGGTACATGGTTTGAGGAAATTAAAATAATCTTTGTTGATTATTCACTAATAAATTTTGGTATGTGATATAATATTTAATGACCTATTTGAGAGTTAAGATTGTGATATTATGTTTTGAAGCATCATTACACAGTTTTTAGAAATAAAATTTTAGTTGTTGTAAGAGATTTCATCTAATTTTGGTAAATCCATAGTTCTAACATCTCAACTTAATGAATTGCTTTTCATCTGGGCAAGGCCTTGTGGATGTAGGAATGATTAATCCGAACCACGTAAAAATTTCCGTGTCATTTATTTTTTGCAATTTATTGCGTGTTTGGAAAATTAAAATTTTTTGTGTAGATGAATAGTATTAATGAACAGTAACATTAAACAGTATTTTCAAAAATTAATTAAGTTGTTCATTTTATGTTTTTAATTGCCTACACCTATTTGCAATAGATCTATAGTCCTTTCAAACAATTCTTTAATATAGTCTAGATTTCTTCTTCTTAAAGTGTTGATTTACTAGTTTCAAGAAACTCTCCAAAGCCCTAGGATGAGTTCTATAAAGCTTCCTAAGTTGACTGCTAGGTGTTGTCCTAAATTGATTAATTAGTCTACAATAAAATTTTCTACTCTTCTATTTACCATTTATTATGCTTCCAAGACATCCTATGTCACTACAATATTTACAAAAGTAGTTAGTATATTCATAAAAATATCTTATATACTTCATTATTATCTTTTCTAACTAGATTATTACCTATTATCTAATGGTTCTAGCTCTTCTACTTTGTTTTTAAACTCTTGGGGCCATTTATTAGATTATAAGCACTCAACTTCGTTTTCTACACTCATAATATCTTGTAAGTACATGTACACCTCTTCGTCATCTAAAATTTCAACTTCTCGGCTTTCTAATTCACGACTTTCATGAACGTCGCTTCCTAGATCATTATGCTTATTTAAATCTTTATGGTTTTCCTGCTTATTTTCTACGATACTTGCCACTTTTAATAAAGATTCAAAAGATTGCACATCTACTCCTTTCTCTAGCATTAATGTTTTCATTTCATACGACAAAATATGTGATTCATATTTGGGTTGTATGAATGTTGATTTCTTAAAGAAATATGAGGTCAACAATGTTTTAAGAAGCTGAATGAAAGGAAAAATAATAGAATGGGTAGCGAGTGTGCTAATTATATATATATATATATCGAACTACATGACAAGCGCTTTATTTGGAAATAATGCCAAGCAAAAACATACACGATAATAAGGATTCTTCATTATTGTTTGATAGGGATAGGCTTAAGGATCAAAGAGACTAAACGATCTTTAGTGACCCCATTTGATGATCCAATGCCATCTCCATGTTGATAAATGCATTGTGCAGTTCTTGCCATGTTTAAGCACATTTTCATCAATGTATTTGGGAGGCAATTACTTTTAGCAATTCTATTCTCAGTCAACTTCTTCCATGAATAGTTTAATAAACCTTGTATATGGTCTCTTGCTTCTTCCGTGGATATGCCTTTTTCATTCATGCAGCACTGAACAGATTTTACCACATCCCCTCTCTTAATCTCAACCTATACATTTATAGATGAAGACAACAATAATTATATTATTTAATTAAGCATATTTATTTTTTTTCAAAATATACTTACATGCATGTGTGTGTGTGTGTGTGTGTGTGTGGGATCAGAGTAGTCACCTTGGAAGTTCCCAAATCATTGCTAAGTCGAGTAATTTGTGATGACCAATATATAACCTCATAGCTATCTTTGAGGCAATTAATGAGTGAATGTTTAGTTAATTTGCATTCTTTGGGTGGTAGCAGACAAGCATGGACGATGGCAGCAGGGCCTGCAACAAAAGTCCAGGCATTTTCTAAATACTTGTTCAAAGTTTGCTTGTGCCCTCCACTAAACCATCTTGCTCCTACCAAATACGATCCACAAAGGTTTGCCCACTGCAATAAAATAATCATAAGATATGCATCAATCATCATTAAATTAATAGACGTTAAAGAAATTCATTGTATGATTAAAGTCCAAAATAGCAACCAAACTCGTTTAGTAACAGGGAGCCTTAAAGAATGAAAAATTCAAAATATCCTAGCATATTATTAGCGACCTCATTCTTAATGTAAGACAGCAAATTCAGGCCATGATTTTTGAGAACATCATATGCCAAGTCATTTCCAAAGTTGAACATAGCCAAATAGCAAATCTGCATATAATATGGCAGTTTCTCCATGGCCCCAGTATTCCACCTGAAAAAAAAAGGTCAGCCATATTAAATGTAGGAAATATTATTAGCGAAAAGGTGTGTGCTTAATAATCCTATCTCCAAATATGTTAATTATTGCACCTTTTTACTGCATCTGTGAACATTTCAAGCTCATCTAATGATCCATATATATCATACATGTCATCAATGGCCGTTAAGATGCATATAAATTTGGTGAGTTCAATCCGGCATTTATTAAACTGGGGCTCAAAAACAATGCCCATTGCCCACAAATAGTTCTCCATCAATCTGTCTCTTGAGAATGATAATGTCTCTTTGAAACCCAATTCTCTCCACCACCTACACAAATTAAATAACAATTACGTTAAATTTAATAATTGGAAATACATACATACATACATACATACATATATATATATATATATATATAGACACACACAAACACGCATCTTCACGAAAGCAGTTTTATATATGCAAGCTAACCGACCTTGCCAACTCCTTAAGTTCTTTCTGGTGTATGGATTGTACTAAATTGAAATCCAACTTGGCTAGCTCCAGCAACAACGCCAAATTTTTTGGATCATCTGTTTGGTATAAATCAATGAAATTTTGAGCCTCATTTCTTTGCATTCTCCAATACAGTGGGATATCAAGTGATTGCTGTAATTTTTCAGTAAGAAAATTAGTCTCCCACTTCCCTGATAAGCAATCATTTAGGTGTTTAGTGCTGAAGCTCTTGGCTTCCTCTAAAACATCTTCTTGAACTAATCCCAGGAATGAAGCTTCATATAAACTTAAAAGCCCTGTTATATCCCCTTCTAAACTCTCACTGAGCCTGCCATCCGCGTTTCTGAATGTTTCGAACACATCTGCTTAATTTATACCTTGCATGATCCACAAAAATAAGAATCACAAATATAAAAAATAAGGAAAGATTTTGTATATATGTTAACCAACCTGTGCTAATTGAATGGCCATGTTCCCGTAGAAGCCGAAAATACAATGCTGTTTCATTGAGATCCTTGAGTGTACTAACATCTTTTGTGAGTAAATCTATAGCCTCTTCAATCTCTTGTTCAAAATGATAAGCCACTCCCAACCCCTGCAATGAGTCAATTAGCTTTAATTTGTCGTAAGATCCTTTGGTGGATGAAAATAACTTCTTAACCTCTTGCTTTAACTTCTCCAATCGGCCAGCATACAAATCATACTGGTAGATACGTACAAACATAAGCTAAATTGATGTTGGAAACAATGTAAATAAGATAGCTTGTTAAGCAAATGAATGTTAATAAATGCATTAATTCTAGTTGCTTACTGTATATTCAGTAGTAAATGACTCTATGAGTTCAGGACTCCAGATGCTAGGATGGTAATTAGCCGACCGCCGTTGATTCACTTGCGGTGGTTTAGTAGAGATATTAGAAGCAATAATTCTATTTAATCTTGATTGCCCATTTTTGCCTCTTGCGGCAACACTTGGTGAGAACAAGATTTTACAAGTATGAACACTGACAACACTTGATGTGTAAGTGACGAAAGCTATTTTTATTTCCATATATATATACATATATATATATATATATATATACACACACACACATATGTATATATGTATATATTTATGCAATCGAGCTAAGTGATTGCAAAAAGATGAGATATTTTTTGAATTTCAACAAATCTTGTTGGAGTGTATATGCAATAAATCTAAACAATAATTCAATTGCAAGACAGTGCTAGTGATGAACACTTTCATGGGAAAGGCGAGAAATTTATAAGCACAAAGTTTGACTATTTATTAATAAAAAAATTACAAAAAGTTGACTATCCACCTTTGACCATACCCCTTTTTTAACATATGTGAAAAATTAAATAAATAAAAAGAGGCGGTTAAGAAGTTAATAAAAGTAAAACAATAAGCTGAGAAACAAGGAACATACACACACACACACACGTGAGAGAGAGAGGGAAGTTGTCAATTTAATCCACGGATTGATTAAATTCAATCCAAATTATAATTTTTGAATAAATTTATTTATTTATTTTTATTAAAATTTTGTAAAATTATAATTTTTAATAAAAATAATTATTACAATTTTGTAAAATCTAAATTTAATAAAAATTAGGTGATCACTTTAATTAAGCGTAGCTACATGCAAGCATGATAACCTTTTTAACGTTAAATTTAATGAATTCTATTACAAAAACCTATTGATGGTCCCACTTTAAAACTCACTGAATGAATTATCCCACCAGTTATAGCCTAGTAGAAAGAAATTTTTATGTATTGTAACAAGAAGGAAAATTATCATTGCACCATCTTTATTTTGCCTTATGTTCATTCAGTCACTACAAAATTTTAACATATACTTTGCACCACCTTTCTTTTCACATATGTATCGACGAACCACTTTTGCATTAACAATATTAAATAATTTTAATAAAATAAAAATTTTACCTCTAAATAAATTAAAAAGTCATTTTATTTTATAAAAATTTAAAAAAAATTATAACGATAAAAATATCCCTAAATTTAATAAAAATAAATCCCAAAAGTAGAATTTTTATTTTTAATAAAAATTATTTTAATATAAAATTATAATTATAAAAATAATTGTAAAATTTTGCGATTTACTAAAAATCCCCTATATTATTAAAATTTTAGGATTTATTCTTTTAAGAAATAAATTCAGTTATTTTAATAAAATTTTACAAAATTATAATTTTTAATAAATTAATTAATTATTTTTTATTAAAATTTTGTAAACTTATAATTTTAATAAAAATAATTACTAAAATTTTGTAAAATCTAAATTTAATAAAAATCAGTTGAACACCTCTATTTGGCATTTATTTTTTATTAAATTTAGGGATATTTTTATGATTATAATTTTTTATTTTAAAAGTTTTTGTAAGATAAAATAGTCTTTTAATTTATTTAGGGGTAAAATTATCATTTTATTAAAATTATTTAATATTGTTAATGCAAAAGTGGCTAATTGATACAAATGTGAAAAGAAAGGTAGTGCAAAGTACATGTTAGAATTTTGTACTGGTTTAATGAACATAAAGCGTGTAATGATAATTTCCCTAACAATAATGTGAAAAGTTAAAAAGACATGCGAGTATGGAAGCTCAATATAAAGCTTAATATGTCAAATAAGCACAGCTACGTCAGAGAATGAGAGCATGAAGCTTGATATTCCAAAAAAGGACAGCTGCAAGAGAACATGGTTATAGGAGAGCATAGCTATATCATGATAACGTGAGGGCTCAGAAACTTGATAAGTCAAAAAAGCACGACTGCAGTAGAGCACAGCTGCAGGAGTGCATGATAGCACAAGAGTACAATCATGGGAAAGGCGAGAAATTTATAAGCACAAAGTAGGGGTGTTCGTGGATTGGATTTTATAGATTGGACATCAATCCATATCCAATCCACGATTTTGCGGATTATGAATTTTCAATCAATCTAATCCACGGATTGATTAAATTCAATTCAAATCTAATCCATATGTTTGCGGATCGGATGCAGATTTGATTCAATTCATATCCAATCTATTATTTTGTGGATTGATTTGCGGATTACAAAATTTTCATTTAGTCCAATCCACGAACTAATAAAATGAAAAAAGTAATATAAAAATAATTTTACTACCAATCAAATTCAAAATTGAATAAAATTTAAATAAATTAACTATTTAAATAAAACTAAAATAATGCATTAAAGTTTTCAAGTACAACACACAGAAATCAATTGTTCAAAGAAGATAAAATAATATATTTAAAGTTTCAAAATATAATACATTAAAATTAAATGTTCAATTAAAGTTACTATTATACATTTAAAGTATCAAATTATGACACATCAAAAAGAAAAATGTCTGCTCCCAATTTGTATTTCGTACTTTAACCTAAACAAAATAAACATAATTGAAATAATAACAAATAAAAAAATTTGTTGAAGAAAAAAATTAATAAATATTTACCCTTATTGTCCCATCAAATGATATCAAGCTTCATCAAATATCTTTTTATGAGCTCCCAAAATCTTTGTGTGTAAGAAAAAGAAAAATGTCAATTTTAAAAAATAGAGTAACAATATAAAGTCAAATAACAATCAATACACACAATTAAAGTTAAGATGTAAATTTTACCTGTCTCAATATGTTCAATCTCATCCATTGCCTCATCAAAGCTTATCGGAGTTGAGTGTAACCAATTTTGTGTGCAAATTAGTGCCTCTACTGTCCTTGTCGATAATGAGCACTGATGTGGATCAAGAACACGACCATCAGTGCTAAATATTGACTTAGATGCCACAGTGGAGACAGACATGGCCAAAATATCTCCAACAACATAAGACAAAATTGGATATTTGGAAGAATTACTCTTCCACCATATCATTTTTTTTGTTCTCATATGATTCTATTAAGTAATGATCCACTTTTGTTTTTCTCTCTACAAAAATATTGTCTTTTAAAATACTCATATAGCCCAAATCAAACACCATCCTAGCATCACCTTCAATATCAACCTCTAACTCCTTTTAATCATTCACAACTTCCATTACTTCCACATCATCACAATGAAGTAACTTGTATTCATCATACAAACTACTTAAATTATTTCGCACTTTGACAACTAACTCATTTGCTTTAAATTTCCCAAACAATACTATAAAGCAATATCTCAAAAAACGTTCTTTATGCCGAGCATCAACCAATATAGAAACAAAAAAAGGTTTGACTGATTCATAATTTGCCCAATACTTATCATACTTCTTTCTCATATTTTCAACCATTATCTTAAAAAATAAATCCTTACTATCCCTCCAAGTTTGCAATTGTTTAGTTTATAATTTTTTATTTTGTTTAAGAATTTTTACAACTTATCTTTGTATATTTTGATTATTTAATTATTTATGTTATTTTTAATAATGGATAAGGTATCTTATGGTGTTAATATAAGTATGTAATTACATTTTACTTACTTATTTATTAGTAATCTCATATTTATAAAAATTTTAATTAAATAAATATTTTTTTATTCGCAGATTTTTATGGATTTATAGAAGTGAATCCATATCCAATCCGTCGGTTGCGGTTTTTTAAATTTTTAATCAAATTTTAACAGACTGGACGGTTTGAGAGGATCAGACTGGATTCTGAACACCCCTAGAACAAAGTTTGACTATTTTTTTAATAAAATAAAGAATAAAAGTAACAAAAAGTTGACTATCCACCTTTTGACCATACCCCTTTTTTTGTAACAAGAAATGTGAAAAGTTAAAAAGGCATACGAGCATCAAAGCTGGATAGAAAGCTTAATATGTCAAATAAGCACAACTACATCAGAGAATGAGAGCATGAAGCTTCATATTTCAAACAAGGACAACTGCAAGAGAGCATGGTTATAGGAGAGCATGGCTATAGCATGATAACGTGAGGGCTTAGAAACTTGATAAGTCAAAAAGCACGACTACAATGGAGCACAGCTGCAGGAGTGCATGATAGCCCAAGAGTACTGTTGAGTGTTAGAAAGTGCATATTTATAAAGGAGAAATCGTTATTTTATATATCAAGTATTGCTAACAACCGTTACTTTTATGTGTTTAAATTTCTTGTACTTTAATTATGTGTGTTTTATTTTAATTAAGTATTTGATGTATTTTAGGGGCATCATAGTCATTTCACAATAAACGAGAGATCAAATGGCAAAACGGACATCATTTTTGAACTCAGGACGGTCGAAAACCTTAGGAGGAGTATAAAAGGAAAAATGACACTGTTCACACGTATGGTACTATTCACATATACGGGTACTGTTGGCGTTACTGTGCAAATAGTGGCGGTTGACTGTACTGTGCAAATAGTGGCGGTTGACGTTACTATGCAAATAGTGGCGGTTGACTATACTGTGCAAATAGTGGCGGTTGACTGTACTGTGCAAATAGTGGCTGATGACGTGGCGAAATCCTGAGCGTCCAAACTGTTTTTAATCCGATGGCCATGATTTACTCGATGTAACTATAAAAAGGGGGCCTCCCCCCCTAATTTAGCACCTCTGAATCCATTTTTGGGATTCATTTTCTGTAATTCTCTCTCTATCTTGTATTTTCTTCATATTTTAATAAATTCCCATTTTGCCCCTAGTTCAACTATGAGTGGCTAATTTTCTTTCAAGCTTGGGTTGAAGGTGAAGTCTCAACATGTGTCATGGGCTTGATTTGGTAAATTTATTTTCTCTTCCCCTCTAGTTTTTGTGGATGTTTTGACTTCTCGTCGACAAATAATACTAATCTTATCTAGTACTGCCTTGGTTTCACCGGCTCCCTAGTATAAGGTTATTATTATTTGGCACGATAAGCCCTTAGCACCATATTTGTTAGAGCGTGGTTCATGAGGTGTGGATTCCCCTCTCATGATTTAATTGGTATTAATATGGAATATTTAGCCCATGATGCATGTTGATACGGATCCGGATACCTAAGTACGTCATTTAATAGATTTATAATTCAATTTATTTCTGCCATTTTATTTCCAATTTCAGAATTTAATCTTGCCATTTTAATTTAAGTTTTAGCATATTTCAAATCATTTCCACCATAAATCCAACCATCCATTTACAGAATTAATTCTATAAATAATTAAAATCCACCTCCTCGTGGGATCGACACTCGCACCATTAAGCTATACTACAATAGATTCGTGCACTTGCGAGTTCAATAAAATTTGCACAACAAGTTTTTGGCGCCGTTGCCGGGGAGGTAAGTAATTTTAATTCTTAGAATTAATTTTTGTGAATATTTCCATTTAATTTTCTTTTGTATTTAAAAAAAAAAGAGTGAATCTACACTTAGAGGTTAGTATTTCTTTTCTTTTTCTCTACTTTAAATTATGTAATTTAATTTTCAAGTTAATTTTTATTTCTTCTTTGTCATTTTTATTTATCTTATTAATTTATTTTTAGTTAGTTTATTTCACGTATTTGTTCTTGTGTTTTTATAGTAAGTTTGTAATAGCGCAACAAGGTTAGTATCGTAATTTCTCCTTCTTCTTTATTTGTTTTGCTCTTATTTTTATTTTTATTTTATTTGTTTTGTTTTCCATTTATTCTTGTATTTCTTGTATGCATGGTCGTAGGTCATTATTACCCAATCTTGAACCTATAGACCTTGAATTAGAAAAAACACTTCGCACACACAAAAACATTAAAAACAAAATGGATTTACCAGCACCACAGGAGAGGCCATTTAAGGATTACTTCAGTCCTTTAGCTAATTTGAGCACATCATGCATACGGTACCCAAATGTAGCTGCTAGGAGTTTTGAATTAAAACCTAGTGTGCTAAATTGTCTCCCCACGTTCTATGGCCTAGAAAATGAGGACCCATACAATCATTTGAATGATTTTCATGCAATTTGTCAAACATTTAAATATGAGAATTTTTCAGATGATGATGTAAAACTTAGATTATTCCCATTTTCTTTAAAGGATAGAGCTCGTTCATGGCTTAATACATTACCTGCTAATAGTATTGCATCATGGGAACAAATGGTTACAAAATTTTTAAATAAATATTTCCCAGTTCATAAAACAAATGCTATTCGCATGGAAATCTCGGAGTTTACCCAGAGAGATGACGAGCAGTTTTTCGAAACATGGGAGCGATTCAATGGGCTACTCTTGAAGTGTCCACATCATGGGTACGAGAAATGGCACCAATGCCAATACTTCTTGGAGGGATTATTACCAAATGTGCAAGAATGGCTAATGGCGACAAGTGGAGGAGAGCTAATGTCAAAAAGTGCATCAGAGATTTGGGAATTCTTCCAGCGACAAGCAGATAATTCCCAACAACGGAGTCGATCACTCAGGAATACCAGAAGGGTTAAGGGAGTGAATGAGGTTCACATTGGCGAATCCAATTCGGAAATCAAAGAAGTCAAAGCAATAATTGAAGGTCTCTCTCGACAGATAGCATCGTTATCGACTGCTAAATCAACAGAGCCACATGACCTTGACTCATATCCAGATCAAGCCAATGCCATAGGAGTAATGAGAAAACCATTGAATTATAACCCGTACTCCAACACATACAACCCTGGATGGAGAGACCACCCCAATTTTTCATGGTCTCAAGGATTCCAACAAAATGGACCAGCAGCTCCAGCTCCGCCAATGCAACAAATTCCTCAAAATCCTCAAGTCTCTCAGCCACCATTTAGACCATTTAATCAGAATCAGAATTACTCTCAACCCAGATCGTGGGAGGATTCATTCCAAAATCTCAGGAATGTTACTCATTCCACGATTGAGCAACAGAACCGCACCATTGATGGACTACGCAACGAATTGAGAGCGGGCTTCAACTCACAAGCTCAATCAGTTTCAAGCTTGGAGAATATGGTGGGACAACTTGCTTCTTCAGTTCAGACTTTGGCAATAACTGTTGAGAAAGGTAAATTTCCAAGTCAACCAGTGCCTAACCCTAAAGGAGTGCATGAAGCAAGTACCAGTTCACCACAGCAGCATGGAGAGGTCAAAGCTGTCATGACCTTGCGAAAAGGAAAAGAAGTCGACAACAAAGTGGAGATGCCAGTGACGAAAGAAAACCAAATTGTACCTGTGAACGTTGAGGACTCATCACCGGAGGAAAAAGAAGACACCAACCCACGAGAATATGTTCCAAAAGCTCCATTTCCTCAGAGGTTAGCGAAAGGAAAGAAAGGAAAATCTACAGGTGAGATTCTCGAAATTTTCAAACAGGTAAGTGTTAACATCCCATTACTTGATGCTATAAAGCAAGTTCCATCTTATGCCAAGTTTCTTAAAGATCTGTGTACTAAAAAGAGAAATATGCATGTTCAAAAGAAGGCATTTTTAACAGAAAACGTTAGTTCTATACTCCAACATAAAATTCCTTTAAAATGCAAAGATCCAGGTTCCCCCACTATCTCATGTAGTATAGGGAACCATACAATTGAGAATGCTTTGTTGGATTTAGGAGCTAGTGTAAATTTGTTGCCTTATTCAGTTTTTGTGAAACTTGGACTGGGAGAATTACACCCAACTCTAGTGGTGTTACAACTTGCAGATCGGTCCACGAAAATACCTCGTGGTATTGTGGATGACGTGCTTATCCAGGTAGACAAGTTTTATTTTCCTGTTGATTTCATTGTAATTGACACTCAACCAATACAGGATTCACGGAAGCACATCCCAATTATTCTAGGCCGACCTTTTTTGGCAACTGCGGATGCTCATATTCAATGCAGAACTGGAAATATGCAGTTGTCCTTCGGCAACATGACTATGGAGCTGAACATCTTCAATATTGCCAAACAACCTCACAACACAGATGATGGAATTGTTGATGTGGACTTAATTGAAGCATTAGTTGATAACTCTTTTGTTTCAAACCTTAGTGATGATCCTTTACAAACATGTTTAACACACTTTGGTTTGGATTTTGATATTGACAGATCGGTCGATGAGGTCAACGCCCTACTTGACTCAGCACCATCTATGGACACTAATAAATGGAAGCCACGAGTTGAACAACTAGCGCCATCAGAGAAGAAACTCATTCCATCATCAGAATCACCACCGAAACTCGAGCTCAAACCATTGCCCAACACTTTGGAATATGCATTTTTGGGGGACGAAAGTACTTTACCGGTAATCATCTCATCATCCCTCAATGACGAACAAAAAGGTAAGTTGTTGGATGTTTTAAAAGAACACAAAGGAGCATTAGGATGGACCATAGCGGATATAAAAGGTATAAATCCAGTAGACTGCATGCATTACATTCACCTTGATGAAAATGCTAAATCTACTAGGGAAATGCAACGTCGGTTGAATCCTAATATGAAAGAAGTTGTTAGAACAGAAGTCCTTAAGCTATTAGACGCAGGTATCATTTACCCAATTTCTGATAGTTCATGGGTCAGTCCTGTACAAGTTGTCCCCAAAAAGTCAGGAGTCACTGTAGTTACTAATGCCAATAATGAATTGATACCAACTAGAGTAACTACAGGATGGCGTGTATGCATTGATTATAGGAAGTTGAATTCTGTCACACGTAAAGACCATTTTCCTTTACCATTCATCGATCAAATGCTTGATAGGTTAGCAGGTCACGAATTTTATTGCTTTCTAGATGGCTACTCAGGATATAATCAGATTCCCATAGCACCAAAAGATCAAGAGAATACCACTTTCACTTGCCCTTTTGGCACTTTTGCATATAGGAGAATGCCATTTGGATTATGTAATGCACCTGCTACATTTCAACGATGCATGTTAAGCATTTTTTCTGATATGGTTGAACGATTCCTTGAGGTCTTTATGGATGACTTTTCTGTCTTTGGTGATTCATTTGATCAATGTTTACGTCATCTAACACTAGTTCTGCAGAGATGTATCGAAAAGAACTTGGTCTTAAATTGGGAGAAGTGCCATTTTATGGTAACACAAGGTATTGTTCTCGGTCACATCATTTCGAGCAAAGGTATTGAGGTTGACAAAGCCAAGGTGGATCTCATTTCCAATCTTCCTCCACCCAAAACAGTCAGAGAAGTAAGATCTTTCCTTGGGCATGCTGGTTTTTATAGACGTTTCATTAAAGATTTTAGCAAAGTTTCTAGACCCTTATGCAATTTACTTGCTAAGGATGCACCTTTTATCTTTAATGATTCATGTCTTGTGGCTTTTGAAAAATTAAAGCAATTGTTGACAACATCACCCATCATTCAGCCCCCAAACTGGAGCTTACCATTTGAGCTCATGTGTGATGCATCTGATTATGCAGTAGGAGCAGTGTTAGGACAAAGAGTTGATCGAATTCCCCATGTTATTTATTATGCTAGTATGACATTGAATGATGCACAGTTGAACTATTCAACTACTGAAAAAGAAATGCTAGCAGTAGTGTTTGCATTGGAAAAATTTCGATCTTATCTCATTGGTTGTAAAATAATTGTGTTCACAGATCATGCTGCTCTGAAATATCTTCTCACGAAGAAAGATGCAAAAGCTAGACTAATTCGTTGGGTGTTACTTTTGCAGGAATTTGACTTGGAATTCAAAGATAAGAAAGGCACAGAAAATGTTGTAGCGGACCATCTCTCTCGTCTTCATTTTGACACAATTACAGAGCCACTAACATTGAATGAGTCCTTTCCAGATGAACAATTAATGAGTGTGGAAGTTTTACCTTGGTATGCTGATATAGTTAATTATCTTGTTACAGGCAAACTTCCAGAGCATTGGACTAAGCAAGACAAGGCCAAATTCTTTGCAGAAATAAAGAATTTCTTTTGGGATGACCCATATTTGTTCAAATATTGTGCAGACCAAATTGTCAGACGATGTGTCCCAGAAAATGAAATTCAGAATATCCTTTCATTCTGCCATGAACAAGCTTGTGGAGGCCATTTTAGTGCTAAGAAAACAGCGACTAAAGTTTTACAATGTGGTTTCTACTGGCCAACTATATTTCGAGACGCTTATACTTTTTGTTCTTCATGTGATAGGTGTCAACGAATGGGGAGCATTACACGAAGGAACATGATGCCACTAAATCCAATTTTAGTGGTTGAGATTTTTGACGTATGGGGTATCGACTTCATGGGACCCTTTCCCCCTTCTTTTGGCCATCAATACACCTTGGTAGCTGTTGATTACGTATCGAAATGGGTAGAAGCGATTCCATGCAGAACTAATGATCACAAAGTGGTGATAGGGTTTTTGAAAAGTAACATTGTTTCACGCTTTGGATTCCCTCGAGCGATAATCAGTGATGGTGGTGCCCACTTTTGCAATAAAGCATTCAAAGCTCTTTTGACAAAGTATTCAATCACTCATAAAGTGGCGACCCCGTATCATCCGCAAACCAGTGGCCAAGTGGAGATCTCCAATCGAGAACTAAAGCACATATTAGAAAAGACGGTGAGGCCGGACAGAAAAGATTGGTCATTAAGACTTGATGACGCATTATGGGCATATAGAACGGCTTTCAAGACCCCGATTGGGATGTCACCCTATAGGCTAGTGTATGGAAAAGCTTGCCACCTACCTGTGGAACTCGAGCATCGTGCATATTGGGCTATCAAGAAATTCAATTTTGATATGCATCAAGCCAGCTCAGAAAGAAGATTACAATTGGCAGAACTTGAAGAAATTCGTAATGACGCGTATGAAAATGCCAAAATTTACAAGCAACAAATGAAAGTCTTCCATGATAAGCATATTATGAGAAAATCTTTCACTCCGGGTCAGAAAGTACTTTTATTCAACTCTCGCTTGCACCTATTCCCAGGTAAGTTACGTTCTCGATGGTCTGGTCCATTTATTGTTCATACTGTTTTTCCACATGAGGCAATTGAAATTAAGGACCCAAAGAACGGTGTCACGTTTAAAGTTAATGGTCAAAGATTAAAGCCATATCTAGAATACCAACCACATGGAGAAGACACCGAAATAAATTTGGGTGACCCACCAGATTTGAATTGATTTTTTCTTTTCGGTGGTTTGATTTTTCTTTATTTATTTATTTTTATTCTTTTGCTAATTGAATTTATTTTTGCATAAGTGTGTTTCTTTTGTCATTAACTTTTCTCTTATCATTGTTAATCATGAGTCTCTTACTTAGACCATTCCTCCTGAACATTCTTAAACCACTTCAACGTGTCAAAATTCATCTCAAAAGACAGATTCACTCTTGTAAAACACATCGCATTTGGGCTCTACAACCACCAGAGTTGGTAGCCTATGTTGAGGATTTAGAACGCCAACTCAGAGATATTGAGAAAAGTGTTTTTGACATCCAGTTGGAGCTTGAGGTAAATTCAATAAGAGGACGATTTTAATTTTCTTTGTGTGTTTTAATTTGTTTTTCTGTTTTTGTGCTTTAGTTTGTTACCCCGGTGAAGTGGCGGATAACGGTACTCCGTGACAATCAAGTCGGTTACTTCAGTTTCCCATAATAACTGATATTCTGAGGTGAAAGAATGGACAGAACCGAGATTCTAGCGAAGCTCCACAAGCGATTCCCTTCACTCCCTCAGAATGCCCTCCTTACTATCTACAAAACTCGGTCCGAACGCATGCGACTGCTCATGAGGAATAACATACCTGCTGACATCCGTTGGTTAATTGAAGCAAAAGTACGATTGGCAGGTGAGTTACCTCCAAAATTTATTGCATACATGCCTGGTTGTGGGAAAGGAAACTATGCAAGAAAACGACGAGCTCGAAGAATTTCTGTTGCTTGTCATAAGTGTGCCAGAATGAATTGCAATAAAAACCGATGTTCTTTAGGAATGGTATCTGATAATAGGGAAGATAAAATTCAATTCATTAGGGATGGCTTGAATAAGGAGTCATTGGATGATATCCTTTTGTCTCTTGAAACGCATCCCAGTGGATATGTGCAAGGAGCGATTCTCCAGTTATGGCCATTATTCCAGAAAGAACATGCACGATGTAGTCTCGGGAATCTGACTATAAAAGACCCTGTTTGCCAGTTTATAAGAAAATTGGATGGGAAGCCTATCCTCGACCCATAGAGGGCGTTCAAGCCGTTTCTGGACGTAAAACCAGAGGAAGATGTGAGCCACAGTCGCAACTACCTGTAAATATCCTTTTACTTTACTGTTATTTTATTTTATTTCACTGTTGCTTTATCAGTGCATTATTGTCTTTAATAATTTTCTTACTGTTTGTTTTTACTGTTTGCTTTTTGACTATCGAGCCATGTGCTTTACGCGTTTTTGACATTGACCCGCCACCTCATACACAGTTGTGATCTATTGTCACCAAGAATCTTAAATATGACTTTTTGTTAAGCACTCACAAATTGTTTTTGAGAATTATCCCAATGGCAGCTACTCCCACTAGACAATTCAAGAACATTTGTGTGCTTTCTGGATTTACCTATGGCAAACATAAAGAGTTCGTTGATGTAGCCATAGATCTTGGTCGAAACATAGCAGAGAGAAAATTACACTTAGTGTATGGAGGAGGTAACCGAGGGTTATCAAAATTGGTCTCAGAAGCTGCTCTTGTCAGAGGAAGCTAAGTGTTAGGCATCATCCCTAGAGTCCTAAAACCTTTGGGCAGTGTGTCTGACTCCACGACTGGAGAAGAATTAGTCGTCTCAGGTATGCAAGAACGGATAACTGAAATGCTTGATCATGCTGATGCTTTTATTTTCCTGCCAGGAGATCTTGCAACACTAGAAGTACTTATCACACTAGCATCTTGGGCCCAACTGCACATTCACCAGAAACCTATCGGTTTGTTAAATGTCAATAATTTTTATGATGGCTTTATCGCATTTCTTAACCATGCAATAAAAAACTACTTTATTCCTTCCAGTGCGAAAAAACTTTTTATTTGTGCTCACACTGCTAATGAGCTACTTGACATGTTAAAAGCTTATAAACCAGAGCCAGACCCCTGGAGCTTTGTGTTGGAGCGTTCAAATGATGATGGTAACAATAGCCGCAGTAAGAAGTACAAATTAGATTTAACTCTTCGCCTGTAAATATTTTCTTCTGTGTTGCACCAACCAGGTGATGTCTTCTGAACTCTACTTCTTTTCTTTAAAACATTGAGGACAATGTTTCGTTCTGGTTGGGGGGAGGGAATAATGGACAATTGTGGAATCTTGGTTAAGTTTTTACTAATTTTTTGTTGTAGAAACTAACTGTTGCTAACTTTTTGTGTTGAAGATGGCTGAATATAGAGTGTAGTGACTCTAGAAACGCATCTTCATTGTTTGAAAAAAAAATTAAAAAAAAAAAATTTCATGTATTTTCTTTTTCTTTGTTATGTTTTAATGTTCATTTTTCTTTTTCTTTTTAATTTCTCCTTTATAAATATACATTTTCCAACAAAAATTTTTTTTGAGTTAAAGATGGCTGAATATAGAGTGTAGTGCCTCTAGAAACGCATCTTCTTAAAAAAAAAAATTCATTTTCTATCATTTTCTAATTAATTTTTCTGCATCATTTTCACATTTCTGCATGCATATTTTCTTTTTACGTTTAGAATAGGTTGGGGGGTAGGGTGTTGTTTAAAAAAAAAAAAATTTTTTTGATTTGTTTTAACATTGGATAACATGATGATTTCAAATTTTAGTATTTGTATTATCTTTAGTCTAAAGTAATGTTACACTATGTTTGCTACTCTACATGTTGATGTCGGAGACAAAAATGAGTTGCTTGAAGGAATAAACATGTCATAATAAATACCAAGTGAGTTTTTGAGCCTATCATTTTTCTTGGAGAGTAACCCTTTTGCCCATTCTTTATACAGCTTAGCAGTTTATTATTGTATACACGATCTCTAGATTTCTTTTGAGTTAACCCTAAAAAAAAATAAAAATAAAAAATAAAAAAAATTAAAAAATTAAAAAAAAAAGAGTGTGTTGTTACATTTGGAAGCCCATTTAATTAGTAGATATGGAAGATTATTTAGAGTCCTAAAAGATGATGGAAAGGCCCTTTTTGATCCGTTTGAGCCTTTCTAGCCATCCCTTTTATGAATATCCATAGTTAGCCCTTTTGAGCCTTGAAAAAAAAAAAAACTTTTCTTTCTCAATTTATTATCTTGACCCACTCCGATTTGGAGTATTACCCAACATCTTACAAGATCCATCACCTTTTTATGTTTGAGAAAATTGTAAATAAATATTTTGTATATTAAAGTTATGCCTAGTTCAAAAAAAAACAAAAAAAAAACAAAGAAAGAAAGAAACAAAAATTGTTGTTTCAAAAAAAAAAAAAAAAACAATAATAGGTGAAATCCACCTTGCAACTTTCCAAAAAAAAAAAAAAAATTCTATGCATTTTTCTCAAACATACATTTTGTCTTCCTTATTTCCCTTCTTTGTTAGCTATGTCCCTAGCCTACGTTACGTCCTAATAAAAGTCCTTCTTGATTTTAGGGAACTATAATCTGAAGTAGAAGCTAGTTATATGGGCTAAAAAGATGTAGTGATGCATAAAAAAATAATAATAAATAAAATGGGTTGACTAGCATTTTTATTTGACTGGAGATCGTATTATTTCTAAGTTAAGGGCATATTTCTTTTTGGTGAGAGCATGTGAGACCACTTCTTATTATTTTCTCTCAATTACCATTCATTGGAGTGACTATTTTTATTTGGGTTTAATTTCTTTGTGAGAGTGTCACTACTTCCAGTGAGATTTTGGGGTTTAACATGTCATTCTTAAAGGTAGCTACAACAAAGTCTACTGAGCTGATTCATGTGGATGGTTGATGTGGGTGTGATGTTTCTTTAAACTTGAGATAATGCTTATACTTTTATTTGATTGTTATCATTAATCTGATTGAATAAAAAGAGGTTTAAAAAAAAAATCATTTTTTGAATTTTTGTTTTCGCTTTATTTGCTAGGGACTAGCAATAAGCTGGTTGGGGGGTGTGTTGAGTGTTAGAAAGTGCATATTTATAAAGGAGAAATCGTTATTTTATATATCATGTATTGCTAACAACCGTTACTTTTATGTGTTTAAATTTCTTGTACTTTAATTATGTGTGTTTTATTTTAATTAAGTATTTGATGTATTTTAGGGGCATCATAGTCATTTCACAATAAACGAGAGATCAAATGGCAAAACGGACATCATTTTTGAACTCAGGACGGTCGAAAACCTTAGGAGGAGTATAAAAGGAAAAATGACACTGTTCACACGTATGGTACTATTCACATATACGGGTACTGTTGGCGTTACTGTGCAAATAGTGGCGGTTGACTGTACTGTGCAAATAGTGGCGGTTGACGTTACTATACAAATAGTGGCGGTTGACTATACTGTGCAAATAGTGGCGGTTGACTGTACTGTGCAAATAGTGGCTGATGACGTGGCGAAATCCTGAGCGTCCAAACTGTTTTTAATCCGATGGCCATGATTTACTCGATGTAACTATAAAAAGGGGGCCTCCCCCCCTAATTTAGCACCTCTGAATCCATTTTTGGGATTCATTTTCTGTAATTCTCTCTCTATCTTGTATTTTCTTCATATTTTAATAAATTCCCATTTTGCCCCTAGTTCAACTATGAGTGGCTAATTTTCTTTCAAGCTTGGGTTGAAGGTGAAGTCTCAACATGTGTCATGGGCTTGATTTGGTAAATTTATTTTCTCTTCCCCTCTAGTTTTTGTGGATGTTTTGACTTCTCGTCGACAAATAATACTAATCTTATCTAGTACTGCCTTGGTTTCACCGGCTCCCTAGTATAAGGTTATTATTATTTGGCACGATAAGCCCTTAGCACCATATTTGTTAGAGCGTGGTTCATGAGGTGTGGATTCCCCTCTCATGATTTAATTGGTATTAATATGGAATATTTAGCCCATGATGCATGTTGATACGGATCCGGATACCTAAGTACGTCATTTAATAGATTTATAATTCAATTTATTTCTGCCATTTTATTTCCAATTTCAGAATTTAATCTTGCCATTTTAATTTAAGTTTTAGCATATTTCAAATCATTTCCACCATAAATCCAACCATCCATTTACAGAATTAATTCTATAAATAATTAAAATCCACCTCCTCGTGGGATCGACACTCGCACCATTAAGCTATACTACAATAGATTCGTGCACTTGCGAGTTCAATAAAATTTGCACAACAAGTACAATCATGGGAGATAAGTTTAACTGAATAAGCTCAATAATTAGCAATTAATAGCTAGAACCCCTTATTTAAGCCTAGTAGAGGAATTTAGAAGCTCTCGAAGCCAAATGCAAGTCTAAAGAGGAGATAAATGATGGAGATAGCATGTTGGTATCAGATAAAACTCTATATTAAGTGATAAAAATGATCAAAACAATGAGTTATCGAGGATTGAGGATATGTAAATTGTCTTATGAATAAAGAACTCTTGATAAATAAAGAGATATGAGCAAATAGCAAAACAAAAAAACAACTTCATCGTAAATCTTATTTAGTAGTGAGAATTACTCTTTCTACACATGTGGACGTAGTAGATCAAGTGTTGAGCTACATAAATTCCCCGTGCTTCATTTATTGCATCGTCCATTTATTCATTTTTATAGTTGACCAGAAATTATAGTCAATATTATTTATGCAGCAAGTTTCTTTACTAGTAGATTTCTTTGCGCACCCATTTTTTTCACTTTTCAATCTTTCCAAGTGCAAAACAGAAATTCATGTGCTTTATTAATTTTTATTTTTATTTATTATTAATTTTAATTATAAAAATTAAAAATAATTATTAATATTGTTAATTATGTAAATCACAATCTTTATTAATTTTAATTTAACTTTATAAATTAAAAATTATTGATAAGAGTAATACAAATGGAATATTATTATTAATTATATGGTGAAACATTATTACTAATGACCAATAACAGATAAAACACCTAAACAATAAGACAAGTAAGCCTCCCCTAATCATACAAGTGCATGACAAGCCCATGCAAACGGCTTGGTTAAGATATACGAGATTCCATCAAATATACAAATGGAACCTAACCATATATGATCTCCAATTATATCTTCCAAATCATCCACACTAACAGTTCGCCCGTCTCCTCCAAAACAAGAATTTTAGTAAATAAACAAAAATAACAATTGGGCTAAGGGTCAAGTTGGTAATTTTCCT